>JADBJO010000694.1:197500-222500 GCA_016801955.1 Conus betulinus | reverse complement strand
GTATACATAATATGTATGCATGTATCTGCATGTGTGCATGCATATACGTATGTGCAAGTGTCGGTACAAATGTGTATGTGTATGTATGCCAGCAAAGGTCCATGCATGCATGTGTGTGTGTGTGTGTGTGCATGTGTGTGTGTGTGAGTGTGCATGCATGTGTGTGTGTGTACGCATATGTGTGTGTACGCATGTGCGTGTACATGTGTACACACATATTCATGTGCAAGTGTGTTCACGTCTATAATTTGTACAGGTTTTGTATGTGTGTGCATACTTAGCACAGCGTTCAGTGAGAACAGTAATGCAGTCTGTTTCGCAATGCACAAAATCATGTTGATGAGATGAGGAACCCTAGTCCTCTCCCGTGCAGGCATCCCTCGCTTCTGCTTCAGCCAGACTTTGGCCTTCTCACTTGTTGATTTTCTACAAAGGAACAGTATCAAAAGGCAAAAGACGGCCACAGTTTAAACGGCAAGGGGCCACACCCTTAATACAAAAGAACAAGCTGATAATAATCTGTTATTCATATTGATTATCTGGTATTGTGTTTCCCCTTTGCCAATAACAGAAATGCCAACTGATCCCCCCTGCTTCAGCTTTGTGCAAGTGTGCGCGCGTGTGTGTGTGTGTGTGTTTATATGTGTGTGTGCGTGTGTATGCGCGCATGTTTCAAGTTCATAAACAACTTCTTTTTTCTTTTTTAACGATTCTACCATTTTTGCTACTTTCTTTGCGGTATGACTGTGGGACTACGAGGATTGTTACCTGAAGAAGCAAAAACTGGAAATACAATCTGAGGGCTGGGCTGAAAGCTAGCGAAAAAAAGTCAAGTCTTCAACAGACAGGTAAAGACAAAAAAAAAAAAAAAAAAAAGAAAAGAAAAAAAGGGAAAAAAAGAAACTATCAAAGAAAAAAAAAAGCTATTGTCGCATGTGTTGATCAGAAAGGATGCAGAAATACGAAACTTTAGCTGGATAACAAGACACCGCCTGCCATGTCTTTACATAAATTAGTCACAGCCCATACTGTCATGCATGCTTGTACACAGGTATGAGCAAGCGCACGCGCGCGCACACACACACACACACACACACATGTATGCACACACACACATGCGCGCACATGCACATTCATTCAAGGCTTCATACAAATGTCAAATGTGTATGAGTTTTTTTTTCTCCACTCTGAGCACAGGCAAATAAATGGTGATACAGGAAATTCACTTTGAACATGTATTCCGCTTCATCAATAGTACTTCAATCTCTCACTAAAGAGGAGGGAGGGAGGGTAATGGGGTAAGAGTAGGGGGAGAAGGGGAGGAGATTATTGATGAAATCTGATCCTGCATGCACTTGCTGTGGCTAAGTGGTTAACAATCATAAAATTGTGATAGGGAGCTTGGATTTTCAAGCTTTCATGTATATGGTTGTGGCTGTGCTTGGAGGAGTCAGCTTATGTGCACTGCTGGTGAGGGAGCTGGACTGGATGAGCTGAGTGTAGCTGTGTGCAAGTGGGAATCCATGAACAGCTGGTAGGGGAACTGACACAATAAACTGAGTGTAGCCTGTATACAACAGCCAGGATCTGAGAACTGCCGCCAAAGCAAACGTACATAGAAGTGTTAAGATCTGTGACCTGCTTATGAGAGAACTGGACAGGATGACCCAAGTGTAGCTGAGTGTAATGGTCAGTATCTGCAGACTGCTGGTAAAGGGACTGGATGAACTATGTGTAGCCATCTGTAGAAGAGTCATTATCAGTGAACTTCTAGAAAAGAAACTGGACACGATGAGCTGGGTGTAGTTGAGCATAAGAGAATCAGGATCTGTAAACTGCTGTTGAGGGTACTAGACAGGATAAGGTGGGTATAACTGTGTTTAATATACTAGCCAGGATTTGTGAACTGCTGGTTGTGGGAAGTGAACAGGGTGAGCTGAATGTACCTGTGTATAAGAATCAGGATAATGTCTGTATGCAGGCTTACGGTGCTTGGAATAGCAGTGTTGTTTTAATTCATGTTTATTGAGATTTACTGTATATGTTACCTGCTTTTCTTTGCACCCTCATGTCATCAAGACTGTATAGCTAATGACATGGAAAATTTTCAGTGTAACAAAAAAAAATGGAATCTGGATATGTGAAGTGCTAGTGAGAGAACTGGACTGGACATGATGATCCGGGTATAGCAGTGTATAAAAGAGCCAGGATTTGTGAACTGCTGGTAAAGGGACTGGACAGGGTGAGTTGGATGTATCTGTGTACAGGGCTGTCAGGATCTGTAAAGTGCTGGTGACAGAACTGGACACAACGGTTCATGTGTGGTGGTATGTGTAAAAGAGTCAGGATTTGTGAACTGCTGGATGGGCTGGGTGTAGCTGTGTATGACTTTTTTTTTTTTAGAGAAAAGGTCTGCGAACAGATGGTAAGAAAACTGGAAAGGATGAGCAGAGTGTAGCTTTGCACAAAAACTGGATATCTAAACTGCTGATGTGGGAACTGGACAGGATGAGATGGTGTAGCTGTGCATAAGAGAGTAAGAATCTGTGAACTGCTGCTAAATGAACTGAACTGGATCAGCTAGATGTAGCTGTGTGTACGGGGATTGGCATCTACGGACTGTTGATAAAGGAACTGAATAATACAAGCCAAGTATAAGTGCTAAGTATAAGGTAGTCAGGCTAGAGGAATTAAGCGGGATGAACCTGATGTGGCTGTATGAAAGAACCAGGATCTGTGAATGGCTTGTGAAGGAAATGGACAGAATGAGTCAGGTGTGGCCGTATGTGAAAGTCAGGATCTATGGACTGTCATTAAGGAACTGGGCAAGATGGCTGGGTACAGCAGTGTATAGGACAGTTAGCATCTATGGACTAATACTGAAGGAAGTGGAAAGGATGTAGCTGGTTCTAGTTGTGTATGTGTGAACTGCTGATGAGGGAACTGGACAGGATGAACTCGGTGCAGCTGTGTGTAAGTGTCAGGACCTGTGAACTGCAGGTGAGGTAGCTGGACAGGTAGAGCTGGGTAGAACTATGCATAAGAGTCACCATTTGTGAACTGCTGATGTGGAAGCTAAACAGGACGATCTGTGCGCAGCTGTGGACAAGAGTCAGGACCTGTGAATTACTGCTGAGGAAGCTGGACTGATGAGTTGGGTGCATCAGAGTCAGGATCTGTGAACTTCTGGCAGAAGAACTGGACATGTTGAGTTGAGTGTGTGTGGCTGTGTATGGTGGTGGGGACGTGGGGAAGAGGAGGGAGAGACAGATACTGATATCTGGCTAAGGAAATGTGAGGAAACTGGACAGGATAAATCTGGATCTGACAGAGAAGAGGGGAAGGGGGGAAGTGGGTTCAGATTTAAAGACATAGTAATGCCACTGTGAAGACACGACAGGTGAGGAAAACACACACACACACACGCACACACAGTGGCAGACACCCACACACTGACACACACAACCTACTTGTGTAGGGATTTGCAAGCTGTCCGGAGATCTCTTTGTCAGAGTAACTGGCTGCTATTTGCTCCAGACCTGAAAAGACACACAACTGACATTGAAGAATACCAGAAGAATGAAATAAAACATAATCACGTCATGCTTACAAACATGGCCGTCCAGAAAGACACAGTTCAGTCATGATAAACGAGGTTGATGGTTTGTTGAAGTCGGATTATCTACCTAGCTGTAATAAGCAACGAAGCAGATAGTTCGACAGCAATGACTATCCATTTAATTGTCAGTAATGAACAACAAGGTTAATGGTCAGTGATGTTGAACTATCTACTTGGCAGTGTTAAGCAACAAGGTTGATGGTCGTTGCTATCGGACTTTCTACTTGTCAGTGATAAGCAACAAGGTTGATGGTAGTTGCTATCGGACTATTTACTTGTCAGTGATAAGCAACAAGGTTAATGGTCGTTGCTATCAGACCATCAATGTGACAAGGTTAATGGTCGTTGCTATCGGACTATTTACTTGTCAGTGATAAGCAACAAGGTTAATGGTCGTTGCTATCGGACTATCTACTTGTCAGTGATAAGCAACAAGGTTACTGGTCGTTGCTATCGGACTATTTACTTGTCAGTGATAAGCAACAAGGTTAATGGTCGTTGCTATTAATGGTCGTTGCTATCGGACAATCTACTTGTCAGTGATAAGCAACAAGGTTACTGGTCGTTGCTATCGGACTATTTACTTGTCAGTGATAAGCAACAAGGTTAATGGTCGTTGCTATCGGGCTATTTACTTGTCAGTGATAAGCAACAAGGTTAATGGTCGTTGCTATCGGACTATCTATGCAACAAGGTTAATGGTCGTTGCTATCGGACTATTTATTTGTCAGTGATAAGCAACAAGGTTAATGGTCGTTGCTATCGGACTATTTATTTTGTCAGTGATAAGCAACAAGGTTAATGGTCGTTGCTATCGGACTATCTACTTGTCAGTGTTAAGCAACAAGGTTAATGGTCGTTGCTACCGGACTATCTACTTGTCAGTGATAAGCAACAAGGTTGATGGTCGTTGCTATCGGACTACTTACTTGTCAGTGATAAGCAACAAGGTTAATGGTCGTTGCTATCGGACTACTTACTTGTCAGTGATAAGCAACAAGGTTGATGGTAGTTACTATCGGACTACTTACTTGTCAGTGATAAGCAACAAGGTTAATGGTCGTTGCTATTGGCTATCTCCTTGTCACTGATAAGCAACAAGGTTAATGGTCATTGCTATCGGACTATTTACTTGTCAGTGATAAGCAACAAGGTTAATGGTCGTTGCTATCGGATTATCTACTTGTCAGCGTTAAGCAACAAGGTAAATGGTCGTTGCCATCGGACTATCTACTTGTCAGTGATAAGCAACAAGGTTAATGGTCGCTTATGTTTGACTACCTACTTGGCAATGATAAGCAACAAGGTTAATGGTCGTTGCTATTAGACTATGTACTTGTCAGTGATGAGCAACAAAGTTACTAGTCGCTGATGTTAGAAGCATTTATTTAGAAGTGATAAGTAACCCTTTAATGGTCGCTGATACCAGAAATTTTTACTTGGCAGAGTTGAGCAGCAAGATCAAGAGTCATCAATGTGACAATCTACTTGGCAGCAACAGGCAACAATGTTCAAGGTCGCTAATGCTGGACTATTTTCTGGACAGTGGGCAAAAAGATTGATTGTTGATGCCGGACCATAGACTTGGCAATGAGCAACATGGTGAATGGTTGTTAATGTCGGACTATCTCCCTGGCAGTGCAGAGTTTCGAGGTTCATAACTGTCATGGATATCGGACTATCTACCTGACAGTGTTGACCTACGCGGTTTCATAATTGTCATGAATATCGGACTATCTACCTGGCAGTGTTGACTTACGAGGTTCATGATTGTCATGGATATCGGACTATCTACCTGGCAGTGTTGACCTAGCGGTTCATAACTGTCATGGATATTGGACTATCCACCTGGCAGTGTTGACATATGAGGTGCCTACCTGGCAGTGAACAGCTACGCGGTTCATAAATGTCATGGATATGGGATTATCTACCTGGCAGTGATGATCAACAAAGTCAATGATCGTTGATGCTGGACTGTCTTTTGGACAGTGACGAGCAACACAATTAATGTTGTTGACGTTGGACTGTCTACTTAGCAGTGACGAGCAACAGGGTCTACGGTCTTTGACGTCTGACTGTCTGCACCATTTCCTGTCCAAATTTCTTTCTGCACGTTGGATCGTCCTCCTCCTCTTCCCTATCACCCCATTCAGTCGATGATAGGAAACAAGAATCTTATTCTTCTACCATGATCTCTCAGCGGGATTACTTCCACGTCACTCATTCCGCTTCCCTTTCGCAAAACCACACACCAGGAGGCTCATTCTGTCAGTCAGTCTGAGAGGGAACCTTTAGTATCACAGTCATAAATGAACCCACAACAGTGGACATTTAAAGGCTGCTGAACGCTTTGGTAGCGTTCAGTGATGGTGTAGTGGAAGGGTTGATGAAACACACACACACACACACACACACACACACACACACACACACACACACACATACACACACACACACACACACACACACTCTCTCTCTCTCTCTCAGAGACGCACGCACACATGCATGCGCACGCGCGCACACTACTGAATGTAATATATAATATGAACGATAACCCCCCCCAGCCCCTATGCCTTTCATATTCATAGATGGATACACATACATACTTTATCATATGAACGATAATAAAAACCCGATCCTTATGCCTTTCATCTCCATATATGGACACATATACATTATCGTACATAATGTAAGATATGAACGATAGTAAAGACTGGCCCTCATGCCTTTCATCTCCATCGATGGGGTAATACAGACTTCAAAGACTATCCCTGTACTACCTCATTACTTTAAAAATGTACATTCAAACGGAATGGGAGCACAAAAAGGAATTCTTCTCTAGTGAATGCTTCTGTGTGCTTTAAGATTCCTCGAAAGTGGAAGTCAGCAGGTTCATTTGATCTGGAGCTCAGCAGACTTGTAATAGCTTCTGGTCGCCCGCTCACGAGAAGCATTTTTCTATAGAAACAGAAATTCCCCCAAACTAGGTAAATCACTGGCCTGTAAGATAGGTGCCTAAAAAAAAAAAAAAAAAAGAAATCCAAGAATGTTCAGTGTGTGTGTGTGTGTGTGTGTGTGTGTGTGTGTGTGGTGTGTGTGTGTGTGTGTGTAGTAGTGGTTTTATTTCTATTCCACACATTCTTTTTAACTGTCAAATTTTGAATACGTTATATTCTGACAAGCAGTGCATTTTAGACAACAGATTATCTGCAGATTCTGTATCATACAATCAATTACTTAAAGTGTATGGCACTGGTCGATGTACATTGAATAGTCCTGTAGACCTTTTACTATAATTTGGTTTTAGTTGTTGTGGAAGTCGTACCCTGGCTAAAAGACTCCAGGGATCATCCAAACAGCCGAAGTACTTGAACACTATGGTACAAATGCATCAGCTGGGGATGAGAACGTTACGTGTATGACCGTTTTTTGATTACCCCGCCACATGGGCAGCCACACTCCGACTTTGGGGGATTTTGGTGACTGATAATGTTATGCTAGGAGCTTATCACGACTGAAGACAACCCCCGCATAACTATACATTTTGTGATTATTTAATATTGTAATGTAGTCTACTTGTGTGTGTGAGCATATATATATATATATATATATATATATATATATATATATATATATATATATATATATATGCAGGAAGGTGTGTGTGTGTGTGTGTGTGTGTGTGTGTGTGTGTGTGTGTGTGTGTGCGTGCGTGCGTGCGTGCGTGCGTGCGTGCGCGCGCGCGCGCCCCCGTGCGAGCGCGTATCTTAGCTTTTCATTTTATCTTATTTCTTTATCTATTTAATTGTTTTCCGTGGATATCACCAATTATGGTGAAAACACATTAAATGAAAGATTCATTCAACTGAGCATCACCTGAACGCCAAAGAATTTTGATTAAAATGACAAATTAGAACATGTTCAGCAAATCTGGAGATAGAAATATATTCACACACACACACACACACACACACACACACACGTACAGGCACACACACGCGCGCGCGCGCGCGCGCGCGCACACACACACGCGCGCGCGCGCGCGCGCGGTATATGGGAGCCAGCAACCGGATATAAGAAAAGTGTGTGTGTGTGTGTGTGTGTGTGAAGGAAAGAGAGTTCCATCTGACAACTGAGTTCACTGAATCGAATTTAAGAAAAGGATTCCGAAAACTGATAATCCTGGTGGTAAAATCGAACGAGAGTATCAGAGTTCGGAATTCATTTATCAAATTCGATTGTCTCAGGGGAACACATAAAACTTAAACTACCTGGACAAACATTGGGATGATTTTGCGTCCAGACAAATTCTGAAACTAGAAGGCTGACCGAAAAAACAGCCACGCACCCTGCCGAAACGATGATAATGAATACTTATATAGCGCCTATTCTCGGCTAGACGCCAAGCTCTAAGCGCTTTACAATCAACACTCGTTTTACACAACAATCATATGATCTCACAAGAAACCTGACTGACAGCAAGCGAAAGGCTAAAATTTAGTCTACCCGATATCAATATAAATAGTGATTTTGTCTTAAATCAAACGAGCAAACAAAACGAAAGTACAGATGTGGAGAACGGGATTGGAGATACCGAAGTAAGATTGTTAAGGATAGATAAAGCGGCAGGTAGTGGCGGGGAGGTGGCGGGGGGGGGGGGGGGGGGGGGGGGGTAAGGGAAAGAGAGGATGATGGAGGGGGGAGGGGTACGCAACAGCAGTCTTTAACAGTCTCACTCTCACTCTTGAAACGGTCCGGTCAGACGCACCACGGGTTCAGAAAACTGACGCCCCAAAACGGTTGCCGACAACGGACCCCGCCCGCCGCCCGCACGTGCTCACTCACACCTCGAACGACCGACCCCTCGTCAATCGATACGCGCGGCTGATGGTCGGGAGCTGAAATTGGGCGTTAACAGGACCCGCGCTTTCTAAAAAGCACGCGTGCGCTCTGACAATGAAAAAAAAAAAAAAAAGAAAGAAAAAAGTCGACTTGGAAACCAACGTGCTGTTGAATAGCCTGAGCTCCCCAAAATGGTCGTTTATGCGCTGTTTGGCTGGCCTACCTATAAGCAGACGACGTCGGAACGGACGTAGGGACGAGAAATGAGTAGAGATGGTTAATTAAAGAGATCGAGATGAGAGTGGCTGTGTGTTCGATGCAAGCAAGAGATTGGCTTTGACCTCTTGGGCGGGAGGTCAGTATTACAATTTGCACACGTCCTTCTTGTTGGTGCGTTACTGCCACTTAAAAGCCTATCATCCACACTAAATGAACATGAAGGCACTGCGAACTGTGCTGGAATCTGTTCTGCGGGAATCACAGTATAATGAAAGCAACGGGTCCAGTGGGAGAAAGGACAAAGCCTGACAAACAAAATGGTGGAGAGAGTGAGTGAGAGAGAGAGAGAGAGAGAGAGAGAGAGAGAGAGAGAGAGAGAGAGAGAGCAGACTGATCGAGAGATAAGACAGTCTTCGGACAATCTATCCTGTGAGCATCGTTTTCGCAACCCGTTCTGCCAGTGAAGAAAATCGAAGTTTGAATGCCAGCCAACAAAACAGAACCCCTTGAGACAGGTGAACGCCCCACCATTGACCAACAACCACTATTCCAGAAAACTATTATAGTTGTCCAGTCAGCGGCAAGCGTTGCTCTACGCTGACAGATATCAATGCATACAAAGAGAGAGAGAGAGAGAGAGAGAGAGAGAGAGAGAGAGAGAGATCTTTCCGCTTACAATCCACTACATCGGTCTCCGATAGAATCCAGATCTTGTGCACGTCAGACCCCCTTCCCTCTCCTCTACATCACAATATACAGACATCATATGAATGGCACCTACTCTTTGCAGAATGTTCACTCTTTTCATTCTAATAAGACTTCTGATTACCCCCCCCCCCCCCCCATCCCCCCCCCCTAACACCTCCCCTTTTCCCTACCAATTCACAGCTTCCTCTTACTCACTCTCCCGCCACCCCCTCTCTCATCTTCTTTGCCGCATCGATCATTCATTCACAAACAACGGTGCGCGCAAAAGTATTTGTGTTCACGGTCTCAACCGATTGCCGCTGGGTCAGTACACCTTGTAGCGGCGTGTGGGGTGCCGCGAAAGGAACTTGTCCATTGATCGGCCGGACGGACAAGCGACATCTCATGTACTACAGTCACAGCTGCTAAACGGCTGAAGGATCCACGGCCAGTGGAAAAAGCTGCCAGTGGCAGAAACGAGAAGGAAAAGCAATTCTGTGGTGATCGATAACACACACACACACACACACACACACATGCGTACTTCTGCGTGCACACACATGCATGCACGCGCGCGCACGCGCACACACACAACACACACACACACAAAAACAGAGGCTCTTACCCCACCTTCATCTACCTCACATACACCACTGCCACGTGCTGAGCCGTCCCATGGACAGCGGATCGAATCTCACAGAGACAAGTCCCCTCTGACAGCAATCAATACACACAAATAACAGCAGATTAAAAGAAAAACAAACAAAATACTCACACACACCAGCACAAAAGCCAGCCCAGCGAATAAACATGCACACGTTCTGTATAACCCACTCAGTACCTCGATCACCTGAACAAATCTTTCCGGAAAACCGTCCGCTAATTTTCCCATGGATGTCTCTGTCTGTCTCTCCCTCTCTTCCCCATTCTGCACACCTAGCCCCCCCCCCCCCCCCCCCCCCCCCATCCTTCCTCCTCTCCATTACGTCCACCACATCCAAACCCCAACCCCACAGCCCTTTTCCTTCCCTATTACCATCTCCTTTCCTCGCCATCCCCCACCCTCCATTTTTTTTTTCTTCTCCTCTTGTCCCAATTTGGCCTGTTTAAACAGGAAAGGACGGAACGATCGATTTTTCTTGCGGCAATCGTCAATACGGGTTGAATGGCGCCGAACTCTTTCAACCTGCCGGAAAACGGCCGGCACAGAAGCCCCATGGTATAATCTTTTCCCATCCGGCCTGCTCGCTGGAATATATAATTGTGTGTGTGTGTGTGTGTGTGTGTGTGTGTGTGTGTGTGTGTGTGTGTGTGTGTGTGTGTGTGTGTGTGTGTGTGTGTGTGTGTGTGTGTGAGAGAGAGAGAGAGAGAGAGAGAGAGAGAGAGAGAGAGAGAGAGAGAGAGAGAGAGAGAGAGAGAGAGCCTTTTAATGATTAGGCCAGATTACTCGGGTCATGAGGGAACTGGGGGTAGGGGTGGAAAATAATCCATCATAAAACATCTTGATGAATAAAACCTAAGTGTTAATGAGGCATGAGGAAAAAAGGATTTTTTTTTACAGACATGAGAGAGAGAGAGAGAGAGAGAGAGAGAGAGAGAGACAGAGAGAGAGCACAGCAGAGGAGAGAGAGAGAGAGAGAGAGAGAGAGAGAGAGAGAGAGAGAGAGAGAGAGAGAGAGAGAGAGAGAGAGAGAGAGAGAGAAAGAGAGAGAGAGAGAGAGAGAGAGAGAGAGAGAGAGAGAGGGGAGGGAGGGAGAGAGACAGCGAGAGGAACGAATAAAGAACACGACACCACAAGCTTCTTCATTCAGGAAGGATCTTGCTCAATTTAACATTAATCATCGTTACTTATTACGCGAGTACAAATGATACGCTACAAATTTCTGGACCCACTAATGGAAGTTCTTTAAATCTCATCAAGTCACTCGAAGACGGTTTCATTAATAGTATTTTCTGGTTTTCACATTCTCATCTCTTTTCGCTTCGGATTATATCATTTCCCGTATAAAAGATTAATACTGCTAAGTTAACAACGTACTTTAGCGTTAAAATAATAATAATGGAACAAAAATCTACACAAATGATTCAAAAACATTAGAAATTTTCTGGTAAACCAAAGCCGCTTTAAGTAAGAAACAAGTCAGACAGGAGATTAAGCAAGAAAACATGGTGGTGGATCAAAGTGTCCCGAGAAGTCAAAGGAACGAGTTATACATCAGATTTATCGAAGGAACTAACCTGTTGTAGATAAGCTACATCTCCCGTTAACTTTGGTCCAAGAAACGAGCTACATAAGATATACAAAGAGGGACGAAACTGTGGCGGTAAAACACTAACCAGTGTTTAACTTTATTTAATCCACAGGATATTCCAGGAAAGACCAAAAAACTGTGGCAAAAAAAGGTCAAAGCAACGATTTATATAGATGGTTCACAGCCCGACAACTCTGACTTAGCTTTGACTCGAGCAATGGGAACGATCAGTACAGGAGAGATTGGTATTCATACAAATTTCTATGGTAAAACTAACTGACATAATTATGTAGTCGAAGTAACTAGCCGTACAAAACATTCGACTTAACTAACTTCAAACACAAGTCATAAGAATGCGCTACAGAAGACGTTCGAAGAAATGCTTAAATCTGTGGTAAAATTGGACATCACTTTGACTGAAATAATAATTACGCACAAGCTGTGGGAGAGATTCAAACAGAGACCCGACTTATCTAGTACACCTACATATCGCTTTGAACAGAGTGAAACAAGTTAGCTCTGCAAGAGATTAAAAGACCGATTTTACTCTGTGGTACAACTACATTTCAATTTAACTACAGTAAAATGAAGGAGCTACACAAATATAAAAAAAAGAGTCTGTGGTTGTTTAAGTTTGCTTACAGCCCAGCCAGTCACACACGGCCTACATCTGAGGTAAAATTGTGTATTGTTCAATCCGAGAACTTCAAAGAGAGATAAAACGCGGTGATACAACATTCTATTGGAGTAAAAGGGAACGAGCTATACAACAGCTTCAAAGACAGACTATTCACCGCTCTAACCGGCGTAAAAGGGAACGAGCTATACAAGAAAGTAAATGACAGACAAAACTATGCACCGCTCCAACTGGAATCAAAGGAACGTGCTGTACAGTAGATTGAAACAAACATCCAACTCCGTGGTTAAAACAGTATACCGCTTTGATCGGAGTGTACGGAACGAGCTATACATGGGGTTGAAAATAGAGACCAAACTCTGGTAAAAATCCAAGACGCCAACTGCAGATGGCAGAGGGTCTGCCGCAGAATGGCGAATCAATCAATCCTGGCGCTGACGTCGTACACGTGTCTCTTGCTCCGTCACCACTTCAGCACCATTTTCACATACATTTACGCCACTGATGCAGAGATTCTGTAATCTGACTACTGTTCAGTCGGCATGACTGTTCCCTCCCTTTCCTATTGTTTCTCGCCTTATCACCCCATCTTTCCCTCCCGTTGCCTCCCTTGCCTTTCCTTACCGTTCCTTGCCCTTTTCACATCTTCTCCTCCCGTTTTCTGCCTTCCCTTTTGCTTTCTACAGTTTCCTACTACTGTTTCCCGTCCTTTTCTTACTCTTCCTATGTTTTCTCTGTCTTTACTGTTTCATGATCTTCTCTATCTTTTGCGTTTCCTATTGTTTCTCGATCTTTACCTGCTGTTTCCGTTCTTCCATTGTCTTTCCTATTTCTTACCTTTTTCATTCTCTTTACTTTCTGTTTCAATCCTTTCCCAATGGCGTATTTAGTGTTTCCTGTCTTAATTGTTTCCTGCCTTTTCCTCATGTCAGTAGGAGTTTCATACATTTTCGAAATAACACTACAGCGCCGGACACATGATCCTGGTGTTATGGGTTAGAATCTTTGCTGGGGTGTCAGTGATGAGGAAGCGAGTCTATTAACCCAGCTTCCGTGTGTGGACGCACACATATCCTACAAACACATGAAATCTCATCACCATCTTCAGGAAGAGAAAGCGTTTGGCCGTTGGTATGGACGACACGTATACATACAGAATGCACCGAAAGAATAAAAATAAGAACGAACAAGATGCAAAGCATATAAACGTACTCCCAGTTTACCCTGAATACGCGTGAGATATTCCATAAAGAGGAAAAACCGTCTTGGGCTGGTGTAACCGTTAGTAATGGCTACTCTGGTAAACATATTGGCCATCATCTGCGACCTATAATGAACATATTTACAAATTTTCAGAAAAATCGGCCAAGACCTTTCTCAGATTTTCCATAAAGAAGAAAACCATTATGGGCCGTTGGTAACGGCTATAACGGTAAACTTAAACATCGGGCATCATCCCTGGCCCATAATGAACATACCTACAAATTTTCAGAAATATCAGCCATGTACTTTCTGAGATATTCCATGAAGAAGAAAAACCATTAGGGGCCGTTATAGCTGTGAATAACGACTATAACGTTAAAACTAAAACATCGGGCATCATCCGTGACCCTCAATGAACACACCTACCAACTTTCAGAAAGATCCGCCCCGTACTTTCTGAGATATTCCATAAGAAGAAAAAACAGTTATGAGCCGATATAGCCGTTAGTAACGGATATAACGGTAAACTAAAACATCGGGTATCATCCGTGACCCATAATAAACATACCTACAAATTTTCAGAAAGATCGACAAAGTGCTTTCTGAGACATTCCATAAAGAAGAAAAAACCGTTATGGGCCGATACAGCCGTTAGTAACGGATATAACGGTAAACTAAAACATCGGGTATCATCCGTGACCCATGATGAACAAACTTACAAATTTTCAGAAAGATCGACAAAGTGCTTTCTGAGACATCCATAAAGAATAAAAACCGTTATTATGCGCCGTTACAGCTGTTTGTAACGGCTATAACGGTAAACTAAAACATCGGGCATCATCTATAACCCACAGTGAACATACTTGCTAATTTTCACAAAGATTGGCTAAGTGCTTTCTGAGATATTCTATAAAGAAGAACGACCGTTACAGCCGTCAGTAACGGCTATAACGGTAAACTATAACATCGGGCATCATCCAAGACCCATAATGAACATACCTGCTAATTTTCACAGAGATCGGCCAAGTACTTTCTCAGATATTCCATAAAGAAGAAAAAACCGTTACAGGCCGTTACAGTCGTTAGTAACGGCTATATAACGGGGTAAACTAAAACATCGGGCATCATCCCTAACGCATAATGAGCATACCTGCTAATTTTCACAGAGATCGGCCGAGTACTTTCTGAGATATTCCATAGAGAAGAAAAACCGTTACAGGCCGTTACAGTAGTAAGTAACGGCTATAACGATAAATTTAAACATCGGGCATCATCCGTGACCCATAATGAACAAACCTACAAATTTTCACAAAGATCGGTCGAGTACTTTATGAGATAATCTATACAGAAGAAAAAAAACCTTTACATGCCGTTACAGCCGTTAATAACGGCTATAACGGTGAACTAAAACATCAGGCATCATCCGTGACCCATAATTAACATACCAACAAATTTTCACAAAGATCGGCCTTGTACTTCCTAAAATATTCTGCAAAGAAGAAAAAAACCGTTACAGGCCGTTACAGCCGTTAGTTACGGCTATAACGGGGTAAACTAAAACATCGGGCATCATCCCTGACCCATAATGAACATACCTGCTATTTTCTCAAAAACTGGCCATGTACTTTCTGAGATATTCCATAAAGAAGAAAAACCGTTACAAGCCGTTACAGCCGTTAGTAACGTCTGTAACGCTAAACTAAAACATCGGGCTCATCCGTGACCCATAATGAACATACCTACAAATTTTCAGAAAGATCGGATCAGTAGTTTTGTCTGGAGCGAGTGGAACACAATTTGACCACGGACGGACGGACACACACACATACACACACCACAGACAGCATTTCTTCGTTCCCATTCTAAAGTACTCCCTGTTTTATATGAACTGGAAGTACAAAAACTGATTGCCTGACAGACTGAATGACGCTTGAAATGACTCAATGTAGCGCCAGCAGGCAGCTCCTTAGTCGGTTTCACCCAGGTAGGCAGCCGTTGTAAACGAAAGCGCGGTTTGTCGAGCGTTCAGAGCTTGGTCTCGAACCGAGGACAGGTGCAAAATGAGAATTCTCGATAATAATGACACTGATGTTTCCTACTTTTTCCCCTCTCTATCTTCACTGTTTCGTACCTTTTCTCTACCTTTACCGTTTTCTCCTTTTTCTTTGTTTGAATGCTATTTCCAGCCTTTCCCTATCTTTTCTGTTTCCTACCTTTTCTCTACATTTACTGTTTCCGACCTTTTCTTTCTCTGTTCCTACGGTTTTCTTTTTCTATCTTTACAAATTACTGTTTCCTATGCTTTCTGCATGTTCACTGTTTCTTGCCTTTCTCTATCTTGTTTACAACATTTTTTCCTATCTTAACCGTTTTCTACGCATTTCCCTACTTTTTTTCTTATCTTTTCTCTATATGTACCGTCTCTTACCTTCCTCTATTTGCTTTTCATTGTTTCCTGCCTTTTCTTTATCTTCACAATTTCTTACCCCTTATCTTTCCCGACAGCTTTCTAGTTTTTTCCCCGATCTTTTCTGTTTACAATCTTTTCTCTATCATTTCTGTTTGCCTATCTTTCCCATAATTTTTTCACTTACTGTTTCCTTCCTTTTACTTATCTTCTACTGTCTCTACCTCTTCCTATTATTTCTTACGTTTAACTATTGTTTCATGCATTTTCCTGGTCTTTTCTTACTGTTTCTTACCTTTTCTAATTACTCCACACTTGTTCTCTCTTTTCTCTGTGTGTGTGTGTGTGTGTGTGTGTGTGTGTGTGTGTGTGTGTTTTAAATTTTCATTACTATTTTTTCTTAGCTTTCCCCTCTGTTATCGTTTCCTACTTTTCCACATCCTCTACTGTTTCTAACTCTTTCTGTTAATTTGTTTCCTACATTTTCCTACCCCCCCCCCCCCCCCCCCCCCTCTATTCCGACTTTTTCGTACTCTTTTGCTGCAATCTTGACTATATCCAACTTTTTTTTTTCTCGATTTTTACTGTTTCCCATCTATTCTTTAGCTTTCCTGTTTGCTAATTTTTTCTATTTTCGTTATTTCCTACATTTCTAGCATTTTTTCTGTTTTTGTTTTCTACACATCATATATTTTTTTTTTTCAATCTAAAAAGCTTCATATCTTTTCCCCCCTACCTTTACTGTTAACATTTTAGCCTTTAACTGATCCCTACCTTTTCTCTACCTGTACAGTTTTCTACCTTTCCCATTACTTTGCTTGTTTCCTTCCTCCCCCCCCCCCCCCCCCCCCCGCTGTTTCCTTCCTGTTCCTGCTGTTTCCTATCTCTTTCCTACTTTTAATGTGGTCTGTCCTTTCCCTATTTTCTTCATACGTTTCTTTCCTCTCTCTCTCCCATCCTTCCGGTTTCCTACCCTCTCCCTAACTTTCCTTCTTCCTACTTTTCCGTATCTTTTCCTACTGTTTCTATTATATCCTTCCTACTCATTGCTTTCCATGTTGTTTCCGACATTTTCCTGCTCATCATTACCTTTCACCAGTTTTTTTTTTCTATCTTGTATCTGATTGCTACCATTTCCTAATCTTCTATTGTTTCTGCTTAAAAAAAAAAAAAGCTTCTAGGCCTTCCATAAAGTTTTCTAGCCACCTTTGTTTATTTTTGTTCTTTCCAACCGTTTTCAATACTTTTTTTTTTTCATGTCGTATCCAGGCATCTTGTTTCCTAGCTTTTCCTCTCGGCTTCGTACTTTGTGGCACCTTTGCCTACTTTTTCTGACTTTCACCACTTCTTTCCTTAACTTTCTTATTATACCTTTTCTTTACTATTCTTATCTTTTCTCGCTTTTTTTCAATTTTTCGTTTTTTTTTTTTAGTAGTTTACCTTCCCCCAACCCCGTCTATCTCTATCCTACCTACCTTCTGCTACATGTTCATACCTTCCTTGACTTTCCGTGTCTTTTCCAAACTGTTCCTTCTTTCTCTGTTTTACCCACCCTTTCCCTCCCTTAATAAACTGTTCCTACCTTCCTCTGCTTTTCCCACCTTCCATCATTGCTCCTACCTTTCTCTACTTTTCCCTTCTTTTCCTAATTGTTTCCACTTTCCTCTCTTTTTTCCCACCTTTCCCTAATGTTTCCACCTTCCTTTACCCTTCCCATCTATCTCTCATTGTTCACACTTTCCCCCACTTTCCCAGTCTTTCCTCAACTGTTCATATTTTCCTTTGCTTTCCCCACCTTGTCCAAATCGTTCAAATTTTCCTTTATTTTTCCTACTTTCATCAAACTGTTCCAATCTTCCTCTACTTTCTCTGAAACTGTTCCAACCTTCCTCTTTATTTTCTCCACCTTTCCATGTATGTTCGTACCTTCTTCTATCGTTCCTACCTTTTCAAAATTGTTCCAACTTTCCTCTATTTTTCCTGAAGTTGTTTCAGCCTCCTTCTACTTTTACTGCCTCTCCCTAATTGTTCCTACCTTTCCCTACTGTCCCTACCTTTCCAAATGGTCCCAAGCTTCCTATACTTTTACTGATGTTATTCCAACCTTCTTCTACTTTTCTTGTATTCCCTCTCTTGTTCCTTCCGTCCCCTGCTTTCTCATTCGTCACTCGTTTCATGACTTGTTTCGCACCCTTAAAAGACAGAGAGAGAGAGAGAGAGAGAGAGAGAGAGAGAGAGAGAGAGAGAGAGAGGAGAAAAACTATCATTCATGTCCCTTCTTCCCTCAGTTTTCCTTACTTTCACCTGCCCAAGTGGTTATTGAGAAACGTGGCTACCAGAGCGGACTACCAGACAATGCGGCAACGCTGGCGACACACGCGCTGGTTTCGAGTTGTGTTGGATTCGAGTTGTCCGAGATTCGACACGGCGAACGACGTTACCGTCGACAACAGCTGACGTCATCACAATAAAACAACATTACGAACCCCTACACCACTCCACGTCCTAAACAAACAAACAAACAAAACAAAAAAAACAACAACAACAACAAAAAAGCGAAGAAACAGAAAAAAAAAGTTACATTAATTACATTTGCGATAAACTGTTTCAATTCCGGGCTGCACTGTCCGCTATGTGGTACTATTTTGTATCACACGGGCGTGAAAAAAAAAGTGGGGGTGAGGATGGGGTGGTATAGGGAGGGGCTTTCCGCTATCAGAAGCTGACAGAACAGCACACAAAAAAGATGGGAAAAGTGTGAATAACGGTGGAAAAGTAGAAGGCAGGGGCGGAGGGAGACAGACAGACAGACAGACAGACAGACAGAGAGAGAGAGAGAGAGAGAGAGAGAGAGAGAGAGAGAGAGAGAGAGAGAGAGTGGGGAAGGGGGGCTATTTCATATACAGGAACGGAGAGAAGAAGAAGAAAGAAGAAGAGAAGAAGAAGAAGAAGAAGAGAGGGAGAAGGATGAGGAAGAGAAGAGGAAGAGAAGTGTATGACAAACCTCCAAATCCGGTCTCAGTTATTTGACATCGTTAGCGAGTACACTTATTTAGGAACAATATCAAGTACTAAAAGTTGCTACAATGGATCTCTCAGCAAAAATGACTGGAGGATGTCAAATTGCCGCTTATGTGGATGGAAAAAGTGTTTCTATCCGGATTCAGTTATTCAACATTTGAAGCGGAAACTGACAGCACTACTCCTGGCTTTGCAACGTGTTCAAATTTTACCTATGTCAACAGCCTTTCTCCTTCTTTTTCTTCTTTCTCTTCATCTTCTTTCCTTTCTTTTCTTTTTTTAACTACACATTATGTAAAGTCGTCAAAAACGAGTGGCGAACTGAGAACAGAGTAGCATATTTGTACGATTAAATGTATCATTCATTGTCTTTACGAGCAGAATACAAGCATCAATGTTTTTGTTTTCTTTTTCTTAAACAATATTATTTCACTGTTGGACCCTTTCAACCAGGGGACATTCAAAACAAACCAAAAATCTAAAACAAAACCTAACACCCTCCACCCAAACACACACGCAGGCACGCGCGCGCGCACACACACACACCAACAATAACAACAAACTACACAGTTAACAGAAGCGATAAAGTAAGTCCAGGCAATAGTCTGTCGATAAAAGCGTATTCTCTTTGAGCGTCTCATTAGTGAAATTTTGTGTAGGCTGAGATTACCATGGTGATACGCACAATACTGTATCTGTAAAAGGCAATATGTACATCAAAATGATAAATCTACACATACAGTACATTCAAACATACATCAATGGTAACAGCCTAGTGGGATGTACGACTCCCAGTTCCTCCTCTATCCATCGCTCTACCCCTAATTTTTGCGTGATTATAATTTGACTACAATTTGGGTCGCATGTACTTCATTTTATCTCCCCCATTCTCTTCTTTTTCTCGTTCATTTCGTGATATCGATTTGAGTGATCGCACGTACAACTAAAGATTCATTCATTCATCTAAACAAAATCGGAAAGACAAGTACTACTTGTACTATCCCTTGTATTCCTAAGATTGTTACACAAAAAAAGGTCAAACACACACACACACACACACACACACACACACACACACACACACACACACACACACACACAAACACGCACACACACACACACACACGCACACACACACACACACACACACACACTACACAGCCCGTGCTCCCGAGCTCCTCTCAGATAAACTGATGAGAATTGTTTTAAATGGAAGAAGACAGATGAATGTGTGCGAACATATGTAAGCACGCGCGCCTACCTGCGAGCACGTACGCAGGTCCGTGCGTGTGTCTGATTCGTTATTCCGCGCCGATAGATCTACTGTCTGCTTCATTTCCTTTATTAAAAAAAATGTCAACAAGGACAGCACCAGTAGCAAGACGTGAGAAGAAATACGTTGGAAACAAAGCCATGGCTACTACCAGCAAACAGCAAGACTGCTCTCAGCCCGATAAAACCAAATCGATGAAGTAAGACGCGCGTTTGTATGCACCATTAAATCCATCATTTATTTACAGCAATATCAGCAGGACAGATAAAATTCCCGTCTTTCGTAAATCACTGTCCACGTCAGGGAATGGGGGCGGTGGCGGTTGTGGTGGTGGAGGGTGGGGGTGGTTAAAGAGAATGGGGGGGGGGGGGGGGGGGGGGGGGGGGTAGGAAGCATTCTTAGGGAGTCCCTTTTAAGGTCAATGAAAATGCGTCATGTAATCCACACCATTTTTGTATGCATTGAAAATGCGCATGGTAGGCCTATTACACACTTTTTTTTTCAAAGTCAATGAAATTAAGTCATGTATTAGTACATGCTTTCATTCGGACTGACTGATAATGAAACGTGAATTACGCGCCGCTATGTTCACGGAAAATCTATAATGTATTGCACATCTTTCTGAGTTTACTAAAAATGCGTCATACATTACAGGCCATTTACTGTACTTTAAAACGGCGATTATGTATTACATCACATCTTTGCATCCCATAGAGACTAGTTTTTCTGCATACAGAAAATCATTTTCAAAGTGTGTCATGTATTTAAGCATTGTGTTCGAAATGCTATATGCATTGTGTTCGAAATGCGTCATGCATTACATGTGCTTCTGCGCTCAAAGAAAATCGGTCACGTATAATATACCGTTTCGGCACTCAGCGAACATGTCTTTACAGCGAACTATGTCTTTACACGCCGTTATGTACTCACTTTAAATTCACCATGCTGAACACGATGTTCCTACACTCATTGAAAATGCACAATGTGTTAGGCCTATCACACGCCATTTCTGTTCTCAGTTAAAGTGATGTAGTACACGCTGTGTTCTACACTCGATGAAAATTTGCTATCATTTACACGCTGTTTCTTCACTCGGTGGAAACTTGCTACGTGGTAAAAAATGATTTCTTGACTTCCAGTCTTTTTCTTCACAAATAAAAACTTTCTTGGAGGATGCACTGAAAAGTTAACGTAGAAATAAAAGAACAAAAATTGCCGACTGTTCAGTCGTACGCCGTCTTCGGGACTGATGACACCAAATAAAGACAAATAATGACGTATAAAAAAAATATATATATACGTAGGCGCACAAATAAGTGTTTAGAGGTGTGTGTGTGTGTGTGTGTGTGTGTGTGTGTGTGTGTGTGTGTGTGTGTGTTTGAGAGAGAGAGAGAGAGAGAGAGAGAGAGAGAGAGAGAGAGAGAGAGAGAGGAGAGAGAGAGAGAGAGAGAGCTTGCGAGCGTGCGCGCGCGTGCGTGTGTTTGTAGTGGGGAGAACGAAAAAAGAAGAGGCAGACAGCAGGAGAAAGCAAACAGGAGTTGGAGATCGCGGGAAAAGAAAGGGAGGGAGTGATCAAGGAGTCTTATATCTGGAAGGAGTCGTTTGAGTGTGTGTGTGTGTGTGTGGGGGGGGGGGGGGGGGGGGGGGGGGGGGGTAGTTGTCCTATCAGAATAGGCCCGTATGGATTGTCCACATGTTTATATGTGTATGTGTTTGCATACTTGGGTGGTGGCTGTGGTGTTTTTTTTTTGGGTGTAAATGCTACATTTTGTGACTACGTTGCTCGGATGTGAATATAAAGATGGTGGGATTTTGAAATGGGCGCGTGTGTGTACATCTAGAGACAGGAAGGAAGTGGTGGAGGAGGAAAGGAAGGAGGCAAGGGTGGGGTGGAGGGGGGGAGTGTGCTAAGAGCTGGAATGATTGAAATTAACAAGTCAGTTGTGGGAACTGAGTCCGTCAGGAACTGTGGTGCCAAGGCGGAAGATCATCGTTAACTTTTTGAACTTTCTTTCTGGAGCTGAGGGGTGGCTTTGCCAGAAGCAGTGACGGAGTCATGGATCTGGCTGTGACAATCATCATTGAAATGGATCCTCCTTGGCTTTGGATCAGACAACTGGATCGCCTTGAAGTGCTCTGCGAAGCATTCGTTGAGAGTGCGATATATCTCCCCTACGTACAGCTCTGAGCGGAGGCTGCATCTCAGTACGTACACCAAGTTGGTGGACTGGCAGGTGAAATGGGACTGGACTTTGAATGTTCCCTTTGGACCAAGTGATGCCGTGGATGTTGTAAAACGCGGGGGAGCAGGTTTTACATCCGGAGAGAACATGAGAGCAGGGCAAGAAGGGCAACAGAATTATTATTTATTTTATTTTTTGTAAATGAGATGAGAACAGAGATGAAGATGATGCTACAGGTTTCCATTCCGGTCTGAGACTGCATGACAGGGCTGCACTCTACGCTTACTTTCAAAATATATCCCGGCGTCAACTAGGTCCGAGAGATACACACACCTGCAG
Organism: Conus betulinus; assembly: GCA_016801955.1. Classification (NCBI taxonomy): domain Eukaryota; kingdom Metazoa; phylum Mollusca; class Gastropoda; order Neogastropoda; family Conidae; genus Conus; species Conus betulinus. Next base: position 199,818 of record JADBJO010000694.1, on the reverse strand, counting down.
TGTTGGTCAGAAAATTTTAGCAACACTTTCAGAGACGTATCCATTAAGTGGATGAAACTCGACTGTGTGGTCCCAGTCTCCCCAACTGAGCCCGCAGCAAACTCAACTCTGGGTAGGAGCCGTTTGGGGCAGAAAATCCCATATTCTCTGACAGGAATTGAACGTAAGACCTCCCAGCCGGGAGTGCGTGACACAAACCACTTCGCCACGGCAGCTGGTTCCTTTTTTCTTTCTTTCTTTCTTATTTTTTCCTCCTCCTAAACGGATCGAGCTAAGAGATGTCTCACTAACGACCTGCAATGTTCAGTGTGTGGTGTTTTTATCCCAGCAGATAGCAAACTCGGGGATGCTACTACAGTGAAACTTGAGGTGAATTTTGTCCGCACTTAGACCAATAGCGATTTACGTCAGAAAACGGTTATTGGGTCAACCTAATGGTGCCACACGACGTTTCCGGTTCAAATTATCCTGGGACATGAGGAAAAAAAAACAAAAGAAAACAAAACAAAAGAAAAGAAAACAAAACAAAACAGCAACAACAAAAAAACGCGCGTGCGCGCTTGTCCCCCCCCCCCCCCCCCCCCCCGCTTCCCAACCCCTCTTTCCATCCTCATGCATTAAAAGACAACAATAACAAAGCGACGTGAACAACACCCCGTGGCTATGGGTTGGGATTAGCATGCGCAGCCTGAAGTCTCAAGACTGGCAGTTTTCGTTTCCCGAAGGAAGAGGACTGACAGCTTGGCGTGTTTTAAGGTTTCTCTTAGGGGAAGAAAATTACAGCATCAACAGGAAACACACACACACACACACACACCACACACACATGTACACACGTTGAATTTGCAAGGGGGCTGTTAGCTGCATGAAGACGTGGATGTCGTATGCAATTATATTGACGATGAATTGAGAGAGAGAGAGAGAGAGAGAGAGAGAGAGAGAGAGAGAGAGAGAGAGAGAGAGAGAGAGAGAGAGAGAGAGAGAGAGAGATGTGGAGTAGTATTGGGAAGTGAGAGAAAGAGAGCACGGATTCTTATCTGCTCTGCTCTCTCTCTCTCTCTCTCTCTCTGTATGGTGTGTGTGTGTGTGTGTGTGTGTGTGTGTGTGTGTGTGTGTGTGTGTGTGTGTGTGTGTGTGTGTGTGTGTGTGCGTGAGTGCGTGTGCGCGTGCGTGCTTGTGTGTGTGTGTGTGTGTGTGTGTGTGTGTGTGTGACTCTCTCTCTCACTCTCTCTGTCTGTCTGTCTGTCTGTCTGTCTCTGTCTCTGCCTTTGTCTCAAAGACAGCTCTTCATTTAATTAGCTCCCAATTCTCAGTGGGAATGTTTCCGCTGCCTTCTCTCACAGCAGGCACCTCAGATCGAATATTCCACCTTTCTTTCGGCTCCGAAGAGCTGGAAAGAATGTTCTTTCCCTGTCACATCTTTCGTACTCGCTGAGTGGCATGACTTAAATGCCGCTCGGTCCTACACACCAACATTCAGACTGGTTCTGTCGCATGAACAGCACCAGCCATTCACAAGAACCAATGCACATCAGGTCGTCAAGAGGTAACCCACCAACCGAGACACGGCACTGATGCTGAATCATAAGTGAATGGTGTTCAATAACCTCGGAAAAGTGTGTAGTAGGTCTACTGACCCCGTCGCCGGAGACAAAACAAAACAAAAACAAAAACAAAATAACCCCTCACCCCACCACACACACACACAAAAAAAGTCATCGGTATTCCATTTCTAACTGTTACTGAATCAGTTTTCAGTGTTTGGGGGTAATAAAAAAAAAAAGCGCACAAAACAAACATGAAACAAACATACACTATGAAACGGTCCATGTGGTCGGCCGGTCGACTCAAAATGTTCTAGATCTTACTCTGGCGTGCATCTTCGCCAAACAGGTGCCCATCCGCGCGCACCTTAAGTACCCCTATTTGCCCGCATGTGTATTTGACAGTCGTGACTCATCCTTAACCCCACTGGAAAAAAAAGGGGGTGAGGGTGGGGCAGGTAATTGCTGGCAATTAGATGATGTTTAATCCTGGAGGCAAGAAACTGATAATTTTACAGAGGCTGTGTAAAAGCCTTCCCTTACCACCCCTTTAACTCTGTTGGCTCAAGAGTAATGACAATACATTATTTTTTCCACCATTACTATTGTTGCTGCTTCCATCATTACATTCAGGGGTTGGGAACAGGTGAGGAAACAAGAATTCTACGAAGGTTAGAGTAGGTACGCTCCCCCAGAACTTTCTTTAAAAACTACAGGATATTTCAGTATTGTGAGGCCTTCTGCCGTGTGAACGAAGGGCTTGGAAACTCTCGA
>JADBJO010000694.1:182500-195000 GCA_016801955.1 Conus betulinus | reverse complement strand
AATGTAAAAGGGAAAAGTCGACAGTTTGTGTGTCAAGCTGTGCAAATGCTAAGCAGAGAGACTCCCATCTGTCGATGCGAGTCGGTTGAAGAAAAACAAAAATACACACAAACAAAACAACAAGAAACTTGACTGATGCTGTTCGAATCATGCAAGTTCACGGTCTGCAGCCTAGAATTTCAATTCGAATTGTTTATATCCCTATCCAGACGCAGATCCATCCTAGCGTAGAAAGTGGTGTTTAAATCAGGTAACCATTAAAACAACAACTTCCAATTAACGATAGGTCAAATCAAATAAAGCAAACTTCCGTGAAAAACTGAGCTGCATGTCATGCAGACGCACCTCATAACGTTTTTTCCATTCAAGGACGATGTTGTAAAATGTTTTGTTCCTGGTACCCCTGCAAATGCCAGCACCCCCATCAACACTACTGAAATAACAATGAGATAATCTTATCCAAGTTGGTTCTGTATCAGCATTTGTCATTACTGTCTTTGAACTGGTGGGGAAAAAACGGCAGCAGAAAAAAAAGGAAAGAAAAAAGAGGGCTACAAAATTGATTTCTCTCTCTCTCATCAGCTCATCGCTCTCTCCCTCTCCTCTCTCTCTCTCTCTCTCTCCTCATTCCTACGAAAGGCAAGTGTAGGACTCAAGAAAACCGCTCCGTGGATCGTATGCTATGCATCTGGAGACTCATACATACGCACCCCACAGCACCGCGCATGCGCGCGCCACAATCGCACACACACACACACAACACCCCGGGCAGGCGTCACCATGGGATCTTTTACACCCTCATAAAAAGGCGAAAATATGTCATCTGTAATCAAAACCACCATAAGAAGAACACAAAGTAACAAATGGAAGATTAACACAAAACCCAGAAAAGAATTTTTTTTTCTGAATTCATTTAAATACACACACACAACACACACACACACCCACACACAACCACCCACACATGAAAACTTGACACAACAAACAAACAAGCAAAACAAAAAACACCCACCACCCATGGCATACACGGATTGATTAAAACACAACACCACAATAACGCAAGGGAGAGAAAACGGGCAAACATCGCAACAGTAACACAACAAGCTGCGCGGACAACTGCAATATATACAGTACTCTCTGCAGTTATATCATTCTTTAAAAACAAAAAACCCCAACCCACACTCAACAACACACAACAACAACAAAAACAAAAAAGAAAAAGAAAAAGAAACAAACAACCAAAAAACAACTTGGAATTTACAACTGTCATTGAAATTTAACCTTTTATCGAGTCTGCAAGAAATACCCTCGCGAAGGCCGAATTTTGCAAACTTTCAACAAATCTTTGTTTTATTTGACACTTCACCCCAAATAAGGAGTATGTCGTTGACCCCTCTAAGAGAAATCTTTAGCATGACTGAACGCAGACTGACAGTTCTTCAACATCTTTTCACGTCAACTGGTTCTGTTTCTTCTTTCTTTTGAGCAGACCACGACTTTCGATTTACCACTAGTTGTATAATCCCTGATGTTGTTATCATTTTTGTAAATCACCCATTGCGACCCGGCATCATTGAAACGCTTGTCTCCATCATCATCGCATCAATCATCAAATCCATCTCTCTTTCTCTCTCTCATCATCCCTCTTTCTCGTTCTCTCTCTCTCTCTCTCTCAAAATGGTGCCATCTCCCTCTCGCCACTTTGGCCCTCCCCACTGCTATAATCAAAATCTGAGTCCGTCCTCTCTAACGGCTTTGTCAAACATCCCGTCCCATCGAATCTCATCATCGAACTCTACTCGTGCCAAGTTTTCACATGTTATCTCCACTGTTCACATACGCTTCCAGCCCGTGCTCTCTGCCCTTGTCCGTGTTGCTCCCTCAGCACTTTGTCATGCTCTCTCTCGTCTCTCTACTTCGTAAGGGCCAATGACACCCTTACTGTTTATCATATGAAGTCGCTTTCACAACGACGCTTCCAATGGTGAAAAAACATGCTCCCCTTTTTCGTGTTTAACGACTGAGGATACCCGTGAAATTTGGCCGTCAACATGTTACGTATGCTTCTTCTTCATCATCATTCTTTACAAATTTCACCAATAGAGGACCCCCTTTGGCTGGGGCTGATGTTACAAGTTCCTTGATACTTTTAAATGACCCGTTTTATCGATTGATGTCACGTATGCCGACTCATAATGGACGTTTGTATGATGTTCAACGTGGCCCTTGCACAATCCTGGCCGTTGTACAATGTCCTTGAGTAGGTCTGATTCATAATGGGCCTTTGTCATGATGTTCACGTTTTTGTGATTATGCCTGTCATAATGGGGCCGTTCCATGATTTTCAGGATGCCTTCACACCGGTATCGCCGTGACCTTCTCATAATTTTTCAGGGCCAGCTAGTATTGTATGACGTTACATGTAATGCAGTTCATATGGCGTTGATTATGAGTTTCATGTATGCCATCTTTAATGGACTGTTATTGGGAGTTATACGGTCCGTCTGCATGTTATCGATCGACCCTTCTCCAGAACTTTGTCAGCTAAAGTCTCAATTTGGCCTTGCTGTTGACCTTTCACTGCTGCTTTCAAATGTACCAAATATTCATAATCAATTACCAAATTCGCCCTCCTCTTCTTCTTTCCTGGTCACACACCCCACCACCCCACAGCACCCACACACCCTCAACACACACCCACCACGGCAACGACCTCTTTTCCCCTTCCCGTTCGGTCTTTTCGCGTCGCAAATGTTCAAGCCCCCAAAAAAAAACGCCAAGAGAACTCCTCTCCACTCTACATTTCTCTAGCCAACACACCACACACCAAGCACCGGAGGACCGCGCCACGACACACACCCAATACCCCTCCACACCCCCCACCCCTCCACCATCTAGCTCAAAAAAACTAGAACAAACAAACTTGAGAGTGGAGAGAGAGAGAGGAGAGAGATCAGAGAGGAGGAACATAGCAGGATTTTTTTTTTGCAATTACTATCACCTCAGATTGTGTTCTTTTCCCACAGCTGTGACACCAAACCCCCCCATTCCCCCCGCCCGCCCCCCCCCCCCCTACCCCGCCCCCGCCAACAGCCCACCCACACCCCCCCCCCCCAACACCACCCTTGCTTGTGTAGAGTCAAGGGCAGTTCGGGGGGGGGGGGGGGCGACTCGCCCGGTGCCCCGCCCCACCCGCCCCGCCCACACCGCCCCCCCGCACGGAGCCCGGGAAACGAGACTTCGGTGACATACCCCCCCCCCCCCCCGCCCCCCCCCCCCCCCCCCCCCCCCCCCACACACACACCGCGGAAAAGAGAGAAAAACGCGCTTCCTTTTTGTAGAGCCTGCGCAGTTCGATCGGATTTCGCCGCGAACTCGCGCGGTGCGCAGTGTGAAAACACTGGGAGCCACGTGCCCGAAACGAAGAGCCCTGGAAACGAGAAAGGGGACTAATGCACTGATTTCATTTTTAAAAGTTCTTTTTTTTTTTGCGTGGAGAAGGAAAAGCACAACGGACGCGGGGAGTTGGGTGTGGGATTATCTGAGATGGCCTCGAAGGTGAACGACTTAAAAAAACTTGAACAAAACCAACACCAACAACAACCCCACAAAAACTTGATAGATACAAACTCACTCCCCGCCCCCATCCCCCCCCCCCCAGCTCCCCCCTGTCCTAAAAAGAGAACTTTGCCTTTTCAGAACATACAGATGAATGTACAATCAAAGAGATGGAAGGTGTGCATCAGCAGAATTCCACTGCATAGAAACTACTAAAAAAAACTGACACGTGGTCCGAAGATTACCCCCCCTTTTAGTTTGATGCGGACCTGGATCAAACACAGGACAGTTTCACAGTGCGATTATCAAAAAGGTCAGGTCTCCATCGCGCTGAACCCATTTTAAAGAAATTTGGCAGTAAAAACTGGAAAAATAGCCTTGAGACGAGTCAATTAACTTTTTGTGCGAACCCTGGATCAAACAGAAAATCTGTAATCTGTTTCCATTGTGTTAATAGTATTTTCATTTCATTTCATTTATTATGCTATTTTTTGTAATCTTCATTTTTTAATACTAATTTTCAGGTGAACAGGAATACTGTGAAGTTATTCTTATGAAGTGATAATCATATACAAAATAATGTATTTCAATGGAATATCAAAATTGTGCATGATATCAACGTGAACATTTCCTTTCTTTCTCTCCCCCCCCCCCCCCCCCCCCCAACCTCTATAATAAAATGTCATATTCAAATCAAAGACGTACGTAGATCCTCCTTCAATCTGAACGAGATGCTATTTCCCCTGGCGATACAAATTTTGTTTCCACTCATAAATTCATTTCATGGGTGGACCCGAGATTCGTTCGATATTTGGCAGAGCTCTGCCCACTCCAGAGTGCCCTTCTAGTGGTAACTGTTACTGCTGGAACGCGTATTGATGCTACTTTCATTTGGTCTTATATATTCAGGGACAGTATATGATTTTTTTTAAACATTAAAGTTTGGGTACAGTAATGAACTCTTGTCTCTTTGCAGTTGGGTCTTTTCAGAAATGAGTGGGGGTTGAGGGAAAGACGGGGGTGGGATATTTCGCGAAAAACTTTAAACTTGTACCGGTTCGATGCTCCATCTCTGAATCTGTTTCTGCATCAAGAGAAACATGGAAATGGATACAGCAAAAGACAAGAGACAAAAGACGGTGGGGAACCAGATGGTTTTCCAAAACGTGTTCCAAAATGTGTGAAACAGGACAGATACACACTCACCATCTTACACACATGAAAGACAAACATACCATGGTCACACATGCAATACGAAAGGAGTGACTAGTGGAAAAAAAAACAAAAAAAACAGCTTTTAGAAACCGTGACTGGTTTTAAAAACTAACCTTTCTCTCGCTATTCTGACAAATGCAAATGACCACGCACGCGCGTACCGTCTCCTGGGACCAGATTATCGGTTAGTTCCCAATGCCGGAGTGGTGCCGGAGGTGGGGGCAGGGTCAATGGAAGGTTCAGAATGAAAACAAAGCTCACTTTAAAGAGGACGATAAAAGACCGCTTCAATCAAGCACACAAAGAAAACAGTTTCCAATACACATACACACACACAGACACGCACACACAGACACGCACACACAGACACGCACACACACACACACACACACACACACAGAGAGAGAGAGAGAGAGAGAGAGAGAGAGAAGAGAGAGAGAGAGAGAGAGAGAGAGAGAGAGAGTGCCTATTTCGATTCACGAGAGATGGGGTGGGGTGTGTGTGCGACTGCAGGGTGGAAGAAATGATCGTCCGCCGCTTACTTTCAGTTTCACTCGAAGTGAACTGCAAACGAGTCGAATTGACCTATTTCCCCACCGGAACAGTTACGAGGTCCCGCTGCCTCAAACTGACCCGTCTTTCATCCCACGCGCTTTTCGAGCGCAGATTTTCCATTCCACACGTGAGTCTTCAGCTCCCTTCGACGTCGTACAAGACCTTATTCTATTGAAAGCCTCTACTTCAGATTTCCTCCGTTAATCATTTTATCAGCGTGTTTCTTTTCATACGTGTCAGGAAAACAAATTCTTGTGTACTGGCATAATTTTGGTAATCTGCAACTGTAAAAACTGGTAGGACAACTCAATCAACTGATGTTTGCGGGGTTTTTTTTTGTTGCTTGTTTCACCCTACCCCACCCACTCAAAATAGCCTCAAAAAACATATGGCATGACACACACACACACACACACACACACACACACACACACACAATCTATCTCTCAATCTATCTATCCAACTCTCTGCATATCAGGCCAATCTTTGTTCAATATTCAGTGATATCTGCTCCTGCACTAAGTATCAATCGCACTGAACTAAATGATCGTAAAAGACTGGGAATCAATGTTTGTTGCAACACTGACATAAAATTAATGTATTAATGTTGTGCATTAATCAATTACTGTTGCTGCTAACAATATGTAGGAAAGTGTCAACTTTGTAATGTTTCAAAGATTGCTGAAAGCGATAATCACAGACATACGACTTCTCTATGACATTTATGCAGAGGATGCAGTTTTTATTAACTTTTACTGTTCTTCAAAGTTGGTTGTGATAGCGCATGTTCCCGTTGGAAAAAATTGCAGACATAAGAGTCGAGCGCGCGCGCACATACAAAGACAGAGACAGATTACAAAACATTATGCTTACGTAGACTCTTTTTTTTTTTTTCACATTTAAGACACAAAGAAAAGCAAAGCACAACGTCGTGACTTTGCATTCGTGACTAGTCAAAATGCTTTGACTTGGTGTTAATCTGAAAGAGCAAACACGCAAGCAAACATGAGAGAGTGAAAGAGAGTGTATGGGCCGGGGGGGTCGTGGAAGAAGAAGAAAGAAGAGACAGAGAGAGAGAGAGAGAGAGAGAGAGAGAGAGAGAGAGAGAGAGGGAGAGAGGGTGGTCATGGCAAAGGTTGGAGCGAGACTCATGTTGACGGTTTTAACGTCAATAGAGAGTACAGCCATCATGACAGATAGGGGAGAGAGAGAGAGAGAGATGAAAAGATCCAAGACATGTATAGCGACTAACTTTGGCATGAACATGGGGGCGTATTCACCATGAAAAAGATGTATACATGTATAGCGACTAACTTTGAAGAGAACAGGTATAGAGGTAGAAGAGAGAGAGAGAGAGAGAGAGAGAGAGAGATAGAGAGAGAGAGAGAGAGAGACGTGGCTCCCAGAGACACGGTAAAGGTGAGGTTGATGCAATTTGCAATTTTCACGGTCCGCGGTTGTCCCGGCTTGTTTGTCAAACAGCGAATGAATGAAGGCACAAAGACAGCGGTGTGAAATGGCGCGGAAAGGACACACGGTTGCACAGGCCGTGAACAAACACCACTGATTTCCTCCAACTGTCCATGCCCTAGGTGTTTTACCCTGAGGACAACATGCTGCTGTCCCTGTCTCCCTTCTTCCCCAGCCACCTCACAGTCTGGCGGGCAGTTCTGGCACATGACGCGGGAGATGGAGGAGGAGGGGGAGGGGGATGGATGCCTGGGGGGGGGGGGGGGGGGGGGGGCGAGAGAGAGAGAGAGAATGAGAGAGAGGAGAGGGGGTGAGGGCGTGGGTGGAGGTGAGGTGGGGTAGTGCAGGAAAGGAGTTGGGGGCTGACGAGGACAGAAATTCAGATAAAGATTGTTTACACAAAGGCCACAGCCCCTGACAAACTAAGGGAAATAACAGTTTTCTTCCTTTCTCTCCTTTCACATCGTATGTAATTTTTCATAACAATTTTCTTCCTTTCTTCGTTCATATACTTATTTATCTGTTATTTATCTGCTTTTATTCCATGTTGTGACGGCACTCATCAACCTGTCTTTTCAGAACTTCTCAGTAACGACATACTCTATAGTTGTCTTTCGTAAGCGAAAAGGCTTTACGTAAATACAGAGTCAAAACACGAACAGCTCGTTTTTATTCGAAACCATGAACAACCAAAATCGAGATATCTATCGAGACCTAGGTATTTCTTTGAGATTAGATTTATACCCGAGATCGCTCACTGAGGAATACTTCATTCTCAATGGATATTTCTCATAATGGACGTAATAGTGATAGGCGTTTTTTCTAATAATGTCTGTGCTTCCTAATTTTGACGGACCAAATCTGAATTTGGTCAGAATAATCTTAGATGTCTGTATACACCGACCACAGTGAATTCTTCAATAAAGCAAAACCTCTATTTACATCAACCCTGTAACTACCTACCCCTGATTATGTCATTCATGACCAAACCAAGGTTCATAAGGACATACGTATACTGCTCACCTAGTGAATTTCTCTTCTTAGTTCTATATTATGCAGCTTGTCATAAGATTTTCGTAGCACTCAATCACCATCCACTTTCAGTAATTTCAACCAATCGTTAACTAATCAAACTGAGGAGTTTGTATACACTGGATTCCTATTTATCTAAGCATACACTAACTCACAGAGAGAGAGAGAGAGAGAGAGAGAGAGAGAGAGAGAGAGAGAGAGAGAGAGAGAGAGAGAGAGAGAGAGAATGATTGTTATTCATGTAGGCCTCAGCCCCTCATGAAGGGGTAAATGTACAATACATAACGAATGATACGCAGTTTATTCATGTAGGCTTCATCCCCTCATGAAGGGGTAAATGAACAATACATAATGCTTCATCATACCAATTCAAAAACAAGTACATTAACAACGACTATGGCAATTGTAAGCAGCACTATGAATGAGCTATTTCTTCATACTTAAAAGCCTTATACAAAAGCAATGAAAAATTGCGTAGAACATCAGGTTTAGTGCATGCTATCAGTAAACTTAAATGAACAGGGTTCTCGAAAATATTTAGGCTCCAAACATTTTTCTCTAATTTCTTTCAATCTTTGGCAATAAAAGAACGAAGTGTATCTCGTCTTCTGTAGACATCTGACATAATGGACACATAACATCGCTGTGATTACGAGATTTATACCTAAAACGATGCACATTCAAATCAGATATACCCAGTTTAAGCCTAGTCATTATACATTTTAGTTTTTGATCCATATTTACCTGTAAATATTGCTTAACGTCATGGGTATTACCAAAAAGTTCTGTACATAGTAAACATTTCATTAGTGTAAATGTGATCATTCCAGGTTTGCCATTTACAGCCAATCAAACGTTGAAGAAATATTGCTATGAAGTTATTCTCATTTCCCCACTCCTTGATTTAACCACACATCACCAAAACCACAGCCATATAAACGAACACGCATATTTTGATTCCCAGTTCTTTTTTTCCTCTCTTGCATCTAAATAATACAACAATTTGTGTGCTATGTAAAGTAGCCTATGTTCATCCATATGTAACAACTTAAACCAATATTGAAGGCAGCTGACGTAGAATTCACACACATGGGATATCTATTTGTTTCACCATACACTAGATCACTGGGGTTCGCAGATCTACACCTAAATACTCTTTTGAGAGCAAACAAATGAACTGACTCACAATAAACAGCGGCTTTGCCTAATCCCATATTTCTGATCCGTATAACAGAACTGCCCGAACCCGCGTATCAAAACGTTTTGTAAACAGTTCAAAGGAATTGTTCTTTTGAGCATACAGCTTCTGTACTATACGTAACAATGCACTTTTCGCTCGACAGGCAAGATCTTAACAGGCAGCTGTGAAACTCTGACGAGTAGAGATAAATATTCCCAAAATACTTGTAAACATTACTACAGGCATTATCACACCCATCGTATTGCCATCGCAAGAGAGAGAGAGAGAGAGAGAGAGAGAGAGAGAGAGAGAGAGAGAGAGAGAGAGAGAGAGAGATGCATACACCTTTTCTATCTATTGTACTGTCTGTACTCTTTTCAACTCATTGATAAAAATGCTTGTGCAGTGAGCTTTTTTATGCAGATTTTTTTCCTATGCGCAGGTCTAAAAAGATACGTTTCAGAATCAATAGTTTTGGAAGAATGTCACATTGGCCTTGAGAGAGAGAGAGAGAGAGAGAGAGAGAGAGAGAGAGAGAGAGAGAGAGAGAGAGAGAGAGAGAGAGAGAGAGAGAACCCATTCTTTTCACTGGTGTAACTGTTACTTTTCAACTCGCATATGATTACAAATAAATCAATAATATTTCATTACTTTTCCGTAAGCAGACTAAATAAAATACACACTGTTTTGGCAGAATGTCACACTGGCCTTTGGAAACTATGAGTCTACGAAACAGAACTCATGGAATATTCCGAACGGCGTACACCCAATACCACGGGCCCCATGTTGCTAGTAACATGATCAAACACGCCTGTTTTCGCGCGGGTGGGTAGGGTAGGGTAGGATGGGGGATATATATAATATATATATATATATATATATATATGTTGTGTGTGTGTGTGTTGTGTGTGTGTGTGTGTGTGTGTGTGTGTGTGTGTGAGTGCGTGTGTTTGAGTGTGATGTGATGAGTAGGGAGTGTGGGAGGGGGGGCTCAGGGGAGAGGTGTGGGGTAGCCAGGAGTGATGCTGCGGGTGGGCGGGACACCCCACTTCTTAACATTACACAGAAATGACCGAACTCTTCCTTTTGATACATTCAACCAAATCGCCCACTTCAAGAGAGACCTGAAAACTTGAAACACTTAAACCCCCCCAGACGACTTGCATACGAATACACACACAGCATTTCACCAAACTACTTCAGTTTAATTCTCACAGCCCATCCGACAATATTCAAGGACTGTCACCAAACTGAAAAAAAAAACCAGTCACTTTTTACAAACACAACAACAGCAGCAGCACCAAGGATAATGTAATTATGTAGAGATTATGTTACTTGAATTTATAACATAATAATGAATCTGTTGACATTTGTCAGGCAGACAGGACAAGGTCATGCTGAGGGCGCAAGGCATTCTCCTTGACTTTTAATCCAAGTTGAAGAAGAAAAAAAAGCAGTCGACAAATTTATGAAAAAGCAGTCAAATGCACGAAAAAAGGAGAGAGAGAGAGAGAGAGAGAGAGAGAGAGAGAGAGAGAGAGAGAGAGAGAGAGAGAGAGATCAACGTTTGATTTATCCTGTGACCCTCTTTAGAGAGAGAGAGAGAGAGAGAGAGAGAGAGAGAGAGAGAGAGAGAGAGAGAGAGAGAGACATTCAAAGTTTGATTTATCCTGTGACCCCTTCAGGGGTATGGAGGACTTAAATTGGAAACGATAAACAACAAAAACCCACAAAAATACAACGTGAAGCAGTAAACAAATCGCGGTTCGTTGGAAACAAGGTTCTCAAAATGGCAAAACGAACAGAAACTGAGTGTCAACATTAACAAAGTGGCTAACTCGCGGCAAGATATTAAACCAAAAAAAAAAAAAAAAAAAAAAAAAAAAAAGAGAAAGAAGAAAAAAAAAAAGAGCTAAGACAGAGAACAAAACACACAAGATTGGGCCACAAACGGGTAAAAAAACAAACAAACAAACAAACAAAAAAGCCTAACGCCGACAGAGCAGGAGGAAAATACGAAAATGTCAAAGAGAGTAACAGGACGGAGGAAATGATCACAACAGAATTTTCAGACGACGAGAAAACAGTCTGTACTGAACGGACCCAACGGACCCCCGTAATTAAAGTGGGGTGGGAGCTGGGTGAGAGGGATGAGGGTTGAGTGGAGGAAAAAAAAAAACTTCTTATGAAATTCCATCTCAGTATGTTAGTCGGACAGACGGAGGAACTGGCGCCTAAACAGCTCTGTAGGTTGAATACCGAGCTTGAATTCATCAGGGTTTGAGCCCGAAGCTCGGCCATATCAACAACAACAAAAAAGTATTTTTCAGTATTCCACATGTTTTCGTTTTTGCTGGTGTCAGTATACTGTGGCTTCCCCCATTTCCTGAGATCGACAGTCTCATCGGTAATACCACCTGAGTTTGGGTGTCGACTTCAAGTTGAATGAACTGAATCAAACAATACAACAATGTCTGTACTTGTTATAATTGTAGCATTGCGCGTAAGTAACACACGGACACAGATAACGATCAGTTGGTGGGAAAGGGAGGGCAAGTTATAAACACAAGAAACACCTTTCGTATGAATATCCAACTACTTTTTCCGATAAAAGTCTTTTCCATTACATCCCTGAAACATCATTTAAACTCGGACAAACAGAAAACTCTGCACACAGGTACGTTTTGAAAACTTGAACCGGAGCCACGCGGAAGTCACGAAACCTGTTTTGTACCGAAACCATCTTGCAACATTGTATTTGCGGAATCTCCTGTGTGAAATACTCTGTTCCAGTCCTAAGCAAATTCGAAGCTGTTTTATGCTCATTTTTCTCTCACACGACCCGTCTAAGTTATGAAGTAACATCGTGAGTCAATGAACAGCGCCAGTATTTGACGCGACAAACCCGCTTTGTTTGAACATCAGTTACAACTGGACCCCATTCGAAATGTAAGCATGCGAAAGCTTCATTCCCAATCGATCCCTTCGAGGCCACATTGCTTGCAGAACGCGTGACATACAAGCCAAAAGACGCTGGTTAAAAAAAAAAAAAAAGAAAAAAAAAAGAAAGCTAATCTTAATGACAATCACGCGCACCAGTTGATAGCGATAAACTAATAATTCGAACGCTGCAGCGGTTATATGAACAAGTGATGTGTATTATATAACAGATTCGAAATATTCATGGTTGAAAACTTGCTGCCCTGCTTTGAAAAGCGTGTCATAAGCTGGAAACATGATTGCGGGACACACAAGCTCTGGCGATAAAAGTAGATAGTATTGCTCAACTTCATGACAGATTTCTCTGCGTAAAATTCGGGCTCTCCTGTAGAGGGATAGGGCGTCGCTATTGCACGGTGCCACCTTTTTTGTTTTGATTCCCCATGGCCAAACGCGTCGCCATTGTACGGTGCCACCTTCTTTTCGTTTTGACTCTCTCCATAGGGAGAGCGTTTTGCCACTGCACGCTGCCACTCTCTTTTTGTTTTCA
>JADBJO010000694.1:165000-177500 GCA_016801955.1 Conus betulinus | reverse complement strand
TCGTCGAGTATGAATACTACATTCTTCCTTAAGATGCTTCTCTTTCCATCCTACAAACATCTACGTACTACAGTTTAAAGTTCACGAATAAGAACTCTATGCCGCTTAGGTAAGTTGATAGATAGTTGATTAAACTTTGACCGGTGAGGTAAGTTAATAGATAGTTGATTAAACTTTGACAGAACATTAAGAGCGCTGTAACCATTCCCAAAGATGCTATCATTTGCTCCATTTCTGTAGCAGCAACTTGATTAAATAATGTTACAATCAAATTTACATCTGCAGAAAGTTCAGACTTGAATGAAAACTTTCTGCCCTAATAGAAAAATACCAAGAGCCCAAAGTAAGTTCACATCGCCAAGGAGTTTCAGACCTCGTGTTCAACTTCCGATCCGCACAACTGGAATTTCCGCAAAATCCATTCCCAAACCATGAAAATTCCTCAACGCGACAGGAATACGCAAGGCTTCTTTAACTGATTCTTTCACACCATCCAAACAAAGAAATGGATAATTTGAAAATTGTTCGGGGAAGAGTTTCATTATCGTTTATGAATATTCCTTTGATTTTGTTATTTTGACGAATTATTAATGGCTGGGAACTTTGCAGGTTTTTTGGTATAGGTAGGTTAAACAGAGGTCTCTTTGCCCAACCCCCTCTCAGTGTGACACAAATTAGGAATACTGATCATTCACTTATACACAAGAAGTGGCGTTTTCTCTTTTTTTTTTTTTTTTTCTTTTTTTCTTTTGCAATACTGTCACTCATCTGATCATTCATAAACAAAATAAAAGAAATCCAGTACCTTTTGCTAAAAGATGAAGAGTACGGAAAGGAAAACCTTTTTTTTGGGGGGGTGGGTGGGTGGGTGGGTTTACTAAAGTTACTAAAAGCAATATTCATGGGACGTTACCTTTGTTCTGATTTCAACAGCACGTCACATATCTTCCTTATCTTATCTTCAATGAATCGCCCTATCGTGAATCCTTTATCTGCGGCAACACAAGTTTAAATCTACAGGGAGTACAAAGAGAAGCAATTATATACACACACACACATACATACATACATATATATATATATATATATATATATATACATATACATACATATGTATCTCTCTCTCTCTCTCTCTCTCTCTCTCTCTACACCACACACACACACACACACACACACACACACACACACACACACACACTCACACCTAAAAGTGTTATGACAGACTTTAGGTTTGTCGTCTTTGAGCATACCCACAAACACCACTTGCCGTTGGAAGACTGACGACTTGTGTCTTTCGAACAGTTACTTTCAATTCTTCTTTATTGATAGTATTGTTGTTAACGATGTAAGTGCCACTACGACTGCAACTACTACTACTGTTGTTGCTGTTACCCGTTACTGCTGTAGCTTCCGCGATGGAAATACCTGCGGACTGAAAAATGAAGTGCAACAGACATCTATAATAGTCTGAATAAGAACGAGAGAGAGAGAGAGAGAGAGAGAGAGAGAGAGAGAGAGAGAGAGAGAGAGAGAGAGAGAGAGAGTCTCTGTGTGCGTGAGTCTCTGAGTACACACACACACACACGCACTCACGCACTAACACACACACACACACACACACACGCATGCACACGCGCGCACACACACACACACACACACACACACACACACACACACACACACACACACACGTGAGTGAACGTGTGTGTGTATGTGTGTGTGTGTGTGTGTGTGTGTGTGTGCGCGCGCGCGCGCGCGCGTGCATGTGTGTGTGTGTGTGTGTGTGTGTGTGAGAGAGAGAGAGAGAGAGAGAGAGAGAGAGAGAGAGAGAGAGAGAGAGAGAGAGAGAGAGAGAGAGAGAAAGAGAGTGAGTCTACATCCATGTTAAAAACTGCAGGGGCAGATCGGTTATTTCGTATGGGCAAAGGATTAAATTGCTTTGCAAGTAGAAAAATTAAGTTGAGGGCGCGATAGTGTAACAGGGGTAGCCTCCCTACCCCCATCTCCCAATTTCTTTTTTTGATGGCGTAAACGTGTGCAGTCTGATAATAATCAAATGCAATATCAAACAACCTGGAACCACGTAATAAGCCTTTCCTTTTCAAACCTAGCGAACCTAGCGCCCCCACCTCCTCTTTCCCTTTCTTCCTTCTCATCTCCAACACCTCGCCCACCTCTGAAAAGCTATCAAGAAATAAAAGTGCTGTTACTTTAACTCTTTAGAAATTTCTTATTTTTCAAAATCTAGTTAGCAGCTGATTGAAATCACCTCGCTGTCGCAAATACAACCCCCACACACACATAACAGAGAGAGAGAGAGAGAGAGAGAGAGAGAGAGAGAGAGGAGAGAGAGAGAGAGAGAGAGAGAGAGAGAGAGAGAGAGAAGCTATCATATGCTGGAGAAGATAATGAAGGTTTGCAAAAACTGTGAACTGTAACGCGCGTCAGCTGAGTAATAGGAATAAGCTTTGAAAATGCAGGTTAATAGGAAAGCCCAAAACAACTGCAAACGATAGCATACACATTCTGGGTCAACATGATAACGTTCTCCCGTCTGGGGAAAAAGATTAAATTCTCGAGCTTTTAGATGGAAAACCCTGTAATCAAGAAACTCATTCGTTTCTAACCCTGTTCATTTAACTGACAAATAAAAACAAAAACAGAAGAGAAAGAGAGAGAGAGAGAGAGAGAGAGAGAGAGAGAGAGAGAGAGAGAGAGAGAGAGAGAGAGAGAGAGAGAGAGGGAGAGGGAGGAGGAGAGAGAGGGAGAAACAGTATGTGTGTGTGCGTGTGCGTGTTGTGTGTGTGTGTGTGTGTGTGTGTGTGTGTGTGTGTGTGTGTGTGTGTGTGTGTGTGTGTGTGTGTGAGAGAGAGAGAGAGAGAGAGAGAGAGAGAGAGGCAGACTAACAGACAGAGACAGAGAGAGACTCGGTGTTTTATTTTGTTATTAATCAATAAGAAAAACTGTTATCTAACGTATAAAAATCAAATGTTCTTAGAGGTCATGAATCAAAAGATTTTACAGGATTATGTATGTGCAGATAAGTTTTCTGCGTGTGCAGAAATGTGTGTTCGTTACAGATGATGATGATGATGACAATCTTCATTTCCAAGGGTAACAGATTAGCAAACACATGCTTTTTTCATCCTGGCCTTGTCCTGCTAAGGGACTAACAAAGCGTAACTAGCGACTAGGACTTACAAAAATTGTAACAAATACACATACCTTCACAAATGCATTAAAAGTTGATGAGTTGTTCATCCATTAACATTTCAGGCGTAGATGACTTTAAAAGGAAACTAAGTGACTGAAACAACAGGAATAAAAAATTTATTTTAAAGAAGAAAACAAAAGATCAGCACACACAGACATAGAATATAATCGATCCTCCTATCAGAGAGAGAGAGAGAGAGAGAGAGAGAGAGAGAGAGAGAGAGAGAGAGAGAGAGAGAGAGAGAGAGAGAGAGAGAGCAGAGAGCAGCATGCGTGCGTGCGTGCGTGCGTGCGTGCGTGTGTTTACGATATTGTGATTTATCAGCCATTTGTACGTGGTGTTATATCTGTTCGTTCGACACTGTGCTTTCCGCCGATGGGATTATGCACGACATATGCATGTTTTATTTTTGTGTTCGCTTACCCACGTTCATTTATCGTACCGACTGCGTTTTGCATTTGTATTCAAGACACAGACTTTGTAGATTTCTAGCACCGATGGGAATGATGACGAATGGAAATACGAATACCGCTTCGTGAGAACGATAGAATCAAGCAAAAAGGGGGCAAACTGCAACGACGCTTACAACAGAAGCTTTAACTACACTGAACTTTTCGATAGTTAATCAAAACTTTGGAAGAAGATGTGAAGATGATAACAACCTTGTAGGTAGTCTAATCTCGATTCTGTGCACTTCTGTATGAAGCGTAGTTTCAGTTTAGCTTCCTCAATCTTTATCCAAGAAACGTTCGTTTCATTCAGCTTCTCAACTTTTATAAACGAGGCGTTAGTTTCATTTAGCTCCTCTACCTTTCTACATAAGGTGTTAGATTCATGCAGCTTCTCTTCCTTTCTACATGAGGTGTTAGTTTCATGCAGCACATCTACCTTTCTACATAAGGTGTTAGTTTCATTTAGCTCCTCTACCTTTCTACATAAGATGCTAGTTTCATTTAGCTCCTCTACCTTTCTACATAAGGTGTTAGTTTCATGCAGCTCCTCTACCTTTCTACATGAAGTGTTAGTTTCATTTAGCTCCTCTACCTTTCTACATAAGGTGTTAGTTTCATGCAGCTCCTCTACCTTTCTACATGAGGTGTTAGTTTTATTTAGCTCTTCTACCGTCCTACAGGATGTGTTCGTTTCATGTAGCTCTCTACCCTTTCTACATGAGGTATTAGTTTCATGCAGCTCCTCTACCTTTCTACATGAGGTGTTAGTTTCATTTAGCTCCTCTACCTTTCTACATAAGGTGTTAGTTTCATGCAGCTCCTCTACCTTTCTACATGAGGTGTTAGTTTCATTTAGCTCTTCTACCATTTCCATCTCAGCAAGCACATATGTTCCCTATTAAGTCTTCAAGTTCTCTATGCAGCATTGTTTTCTTAGCTTCTCTGCCTCTTCACATAACTTTTTTTTTTTCTCTTTTAGCTCTTCTACCTTTCCATGCCTCTAGCGTTATTCTCTATTAGCTCCTCTACTTCTCCATGCCTCTAGCGTTGTTCTCTATTAGCTCCTCTAACTCTCTATGTCGCATCGTTCTTTCAGCTTCCTTTCCTCTTCAAGACGCTATCCCTAGCTTCTCTATCTCTCAATGTGAACTTTGTTGTTTCAGCTTCTCTACCTCTCTGTGACCCTCCCCTCCCCGCCCCACCTCTCCTCCTTTAGCTCTACCTCTCCATGTAGGTTTTTCTCCTCTCTTTAAGCTCCTGTAATCTCCATGCATGCAGTTTTTTTTCCTCTTTTAGCCCCTCTACCTCTTCCAAGTAGCTTTTTCCCGTTTACGCTTCTCTATCTCTAGTCTTTGTTCTCCCTAAGCTTCTCTAACTTTGTCTGTGTAGTTGTTATCCCTGTTAACTCCTTCTCCGGTCCATATAGCTTTGTTGTCTTTTGGCTCCTCTATCTCACAGTTTACTTTTGCTCTCTTTCAATTCTACTTGCTCTCCGAGTAGAATTGTTCTTGTTTACCTCTTCTATCTTTCTCCATGCAGCTTTGTTCCTCTTTACTTTCACCTATTCACGTGGATCTGTTTCCTCTAGTTCCTCTGCCTCCACCTTTGTTGCGTTTAGTTCTTCTATTTCTACATGTAGTTTTCCTCTCCTTTGGCGCCTCTACCTTCACATGTAACTCTGTCCTCTTTTAGTTCCTCTACCTATACACGTAGTTTCGTTCTCTTCTAATTCTCTATATATTCATGTACCTTTGTTTTATTTTGATTCGTCCATGTCCACTTGTAGCTCTGTTCTCTTTTAGTTTCTCTATCTCTACACGTAGCTTTGTTCTCTTTGAATTCTTCTATCTCTACGTGCAACTTCGTTTTCTTTTGATTCCTCTATCTCCACATGTAGCTTTGTTCTCTTTTAATTTCTCTATCTTTACATTCAGGTCTGTTCTCGTTTAGTTCCTCTACCATCGCGTGTGGCTCTCATCCCTTTCATTCCTGTAATTCCACTGGTAGTTTTGTTTTCTTTTAGTTTCTCTGTCTTTGCATGCGCCTCTATTCTCTTTTTTATTCTTCTTACTCCACTTGTATCTCCATTTTTCTCCTTTAATTCCTTTACGTGTAGCTCTGTTCTCGTTCAGTTTATCATTACCTGTAGTACTGACCCCCCCTGTTTCTCTACCTCTTCACGTCCCCCCGTCTTCTGATTTCTCTACATTTCTACATGTAGTTTAGTTCTCTTTACTCTTCTCTACCTCTACAGATGGCTTGGTTCTCCGACAATTCCTCTCTCTCTCTCTCTCTTCATGCAGCTTTGTTCTCGTCTAGCTCCTCAATCTTTCTCCGTTTGCGTCGTTCTCATTATTCCCCTCAATTGTTCTCCATGTATAGCGTCATTCCCATTTAACTCTTCTGCCACCCGCATAGTTCTCATTGTCGGCGAAGCTGCATCCTCCAGCCGCCCATTCCGCGCTCCGCACACACGAGAAAGGTCATAGACGACACACCGCCTCCGTCATCGATCCGACCATCAACGGGCCCTCGACGTCATCGCACACCGTCATCAGCCGTGCTTAACCGTTAAGAAAAAAAAAAAAAACAATATATCCCGTAGGTTAAAAAAAGACTATATATATGGTTAAGAAGGAAAATACACGGGGCTTTTGTGTTGACTTCAAATGTCTAGAAAAAGGGTGAAATGAAATAGTCTTTAAAAAAAAAAAAAGACAATTATAACGTTTACCACGGTCCTGATCCTTGGCCAAGAACATTTGCTCACCGAAATGGGGGAAAAAAAAAACTTCTCAGCAAAAAAGATCCAAGGAAGAGCCGTTGGTAAGTACCAACAGCATCTGAATCTGACCACCATAACACTGGTTTGGTCACCGATTACGTGTGACACCGGTGGTGGGCAAAACCTTTGATGACAATCACTTCAGGTTTCCTATTAGACAAAACAAGTGAGTTTTCACACCCCGGATACGCTAATTAAAAAAAAAAAAACTCTCCTACTAAAGCAAATTCAAGCGTGATATTTTGCACTGATTTACAAATAAACGTCGCGCTTCCGACAAGTTAGATGGAAAAACATCACTCCTGACATTGAAAAAAGAAGTCAAAGTAAAGCTGTTATGTCAGCGATTTCTGTTATCCTAAGACATTTGTTGAGGCCGTTTATAATTGGAGTAACTTTTATACATACAATTTTGTTCGTTTACTTAAGCTTAAGTTTACGAACTACCGTAAACTTTGTTCTTACGTTCACATAAGCAGACAATGCAAGATGAGCGGAGGCACAAAGGATCGCTCAAAGTGTTTGGGAACTGTTTTCTTTCGCGAAAATGTGAAGACAACCATGTAGAGGTCTCCTATGGGGGGTGAGAAAAAAAAAGTGAATGGTTCATCTTGAACATACAGAGTAGCTTGACCTGTGTTTGCACTCTTGATTCGGGAATAAAAAGGGCAGTCGGTATGGCCATAAGTTTCAAAGTTTACGGTATTTTTAGGGGAAAAGGTACGTGAAATTTCAAGGCGAAGATTGCTCAAATCGATCCCACAGCCTGTTCAACATTTCCAAGCTTTGTCAGTGTTCTGCAAATCACAATCAGTAGCGATCTGTCTTCGTCGAGCTTTGACCAAGTCTACGACCGCCAGATGTGACTTGGCTCATGCAACACCCGTTTGTGCAGACATCTGAAAGTAAGTTTATTTTCCAATACCTAAACTAACTGCGCGTTTAACAGTTTAGAGTAGTGGGATGGAAGGTTTTCTACATGTTTTTCTTCATTTTAAAGCGAACAGCTTTTTCTTCTCTTGTGTGTGTGTGTGCCCTCTGATATTTCGGACATACCTATTCTCTCCCTTGAGTACCTGAAAGAGTTCACGAAGGTTAGAAAGCATTTGTAGCTACAACGAATTATGAGGATCCAACTCGGAAGAAAACATCCTAAGTTTTGTCGTAAATCCACAAGCGACCTTCGATCAGAAAGAAAGCCTTTTGCCTACCTAGAATTAACCAAGGTAGCGACTCAGTATGTTTTCGTCCCTCTGAATACCTTTTTTTCTGCTCACATTCACAACTTACTATTCCTGTAAGTGACTTCCAAATAACCCCCCTTCCCCTTCCAAAAACATTTCTACTTCTACATAGCACACATGTGCATACCACAGATATATCGCTTCAAGGCCGAAACGGAGGTTGCTACCAAGACCTGGATTTAGCACGAGCATGCCCTTGAGCAACTCTTTTTGAGAGACTCGCGAAGAATCATCTGATAGTCAAAACTCGGTTTCAAACATCAGACTACAAGATAAATTTGAAAGCAGCAGAGCCCCTCACCGGACATTGTGCTTCGAAAAGAGAAACTGTCGTATAGCAATGCAAAAGTGGACTTGAAAGAGCGGGAAGCAGTTATGGGGTTTCGGACTGCACCCCCCCCCCCCCCCCCCCCCCCCCCTCCGAAACAAAGGCTGAATTCCGCACAGTAAACCCATCCACACAGGCTGTGGTGCTTGCATTCTTGTTCCTAATGTAGGGCAACAAGCCACTCTGTCTCAATAAGAAAAAAGTATACCACATAGAAATACATGTCATACCTTGGAAGGCATCTCTCCCAATCCCACAGCCACCTCAATATCGAGTGTCAAACAAAATTCTTTGATGACTTCAATCAATGGGTGGTAAGCTAAATCCAGCAAATAAGCCGGAATGGATGAAGGTCACTGGTTCTTATCGAAAAACAATACCACTGTCCTTATATACAGGCGAAACAGTGGAAACACGCAAGCACCCAATGCCACCCAGGAACGGCTCTAACATCAAGAAAGAGGAAATTCGCTTATCACTATTCTTTTAATCCAAAGAATGCTGTGTTTTGGTAATGATCTTTCTTTCAGGAAACCTCCGGCCCCTCAAAGTCTATTCATTAACGATTGCAGCCGAATAACACAACACGTGCACTTTATTTATCACCGTTTTACAAAACTTTACGAGCAGAGCAGAACATCATGGGCACAAACAGGAGACAACAACGTCGTAAAATAAACGTTCTTACATTCTAAGGTTTTAATTTCGAAAATCGACGCAGTTGCTAAAGAAATGTGTTCTTCTGCCATATGGATTTAGTCTGTTCTGAGCGTTTTACAGTCCACAATTGTGCATGGAAACCTCAGCTCTAATTCTCTTTACTACTGCATCTTGGCGAGCTCGTGTCCTCCAATGGCGGCAGATTCGCGTGGACAGTACTCAAGACGAATTCCATGGGACAGCACTCTCAGGGTCCGGCTGAGCCAGCAAGCACTTCATGTCGTCGGTTTGGGACTTAGTGTGTGGTGTAGGTAATGTTACGTTGAATCAATGCAGGTGGAACCCACACTGGGCGTGGCTGTGGTCGGGGGAGTCAGGATAAAACAAACTGGGCGGCGTGGGAGTAGCTCCACTGAAAGGACACGGAAGACAAAGCAGAGGGGAAAAAAGTCCGTACCTTGGTTCAGAAAGCAAGGCAGCAAAACACGACGGTTTGCTTCGGTTTCTCTATCAGTGAAATATAATCGATCTAATTAAACGTTGCTGCTATACATACCAGATCGTGACTGCGTGCTGTTTGCTGTCCTCTGCTGTGGCTGTCGAGCAGGGGTGATCAGGTTGCCTGTTAGGAAGACAGCGGGAACTCAACTGCGTGGCCAAATGCACACCATTGCTTCTCCAAGCGTCACCGATTCGGGAGAGTTTTCAAGCAGCTCCTTAACACGTACATCTCAACCGCAGACGCACGTGTAAGCGATACCTAACGTTTTTCAACGAATGAAACATAGCTGTGAAGAACAAGTGTCGCTCACGCACAAAGCACCAACGTCATGTTTCAGACACTACCGTTTCTGAAAAAAAAAGGAGAAACAAACAAACGAACGTGGAGAACAAAGAAGCGCCGCCTGACGTGTTTTATTGGAGTACAAGACATACCGCTGGCTTCATCAACCCAAGTACGATAGGTTACCATCAATACAAGTGCCAGCAGGCACGACGGTCTTTAAAAAAAAAAAAAAGCGCACCTTGCTGTCATCACACAATTATTGTATTGTGTTCTTGTTCGCTTAAACAAAGGTACAGTTTAACAAGGAGGAGGAGGAGGAGCAGGAGGAGGACAGGGAACAGGAGGAAGACGAGGAGGAAGAGAAGGAGGAGGAGAAGGAGGAGGAGGAGGGGGGAGGAGGAGAGGAAGAAGAAGAGGAGGAGGAGGAGGAGGAAGAGAAGAAGAAGAAGAAGAAGAAGAAGAAGAAGAAAGAAGAAGAAGAAGATGACGATGATGATGAAGAAGACAACGACGACGACGACGACGACGACGATTAATGATGATGAAGGACGAGGAGGAGCAGGAACAGAAACAGAAGCAGGAAGGGATGGGAGGGGGCGGGGGGTCTACAGAAAGAAAAAGAATCTACGAAGGAAAGTAATGTAAAGTCATATTATTTAAAACTCAGTCGACCACTTAGCCACGTATGGACTGCAAACACGTTAAAAGGAAATTATGTACAAATTAAAATGGCATGGCTAAATATCAAACAAAAGTCAAATCCTTTATCAACAAGACTGATCTCAAACAAAGCCCATCACTAACCTATGAAATTCAGATCTAATGAAGTGTTGATCCCCTCTATGAAATGGCGACAACAGAAACAAGAATTACAAGGAGATGTGCTAGCATTAGTAATAACAGTAACAGTAGCAGTAGAAGTAGAAGACGAAGAAAAACGACACAACACTAACAAGAATAATCGAGGATAGAGAAAAAAAGAGGTTACCCCCCCTTCCCCCTCTCCAACATATACACACACTTACAAGAGCGCACGGGAGAGCGTAGATCTTCACCAAGATGAAACTGATCCTTGATCCTTGATTTAGTCCGGATCCGCACAAAGGATCCACATCCAAATTTGAAGAGGTCTTCTTCGGGCCACATCCCACACTTTTCCTAATTTTCACTACAGCAGTTTTTGCGGAATCTTGCTGGACGGATCCTTGATCTGCCCCCCTACTCCGGATCTGTGCTACCTGTTCGCACCAAAACTCTCTGGCTTACTTCCTGGACCGTCCTCCGTCTGTCCACCAAGTTTTCCTAAAATCGGTTCCGTAGTATTTACGTGGTCTTCCTGAACGGATCCTAGATCCCCTTTTTGATCAAGATTCATGCTAACACTTAATGGGCTCGTCCTTGGGCCTGTTGTGTTTTCCCACCAAGTTCGGTTAAAATCCGTTCTGTGGATTTTACGTGGACAGACGAACCAACCATCAAAAGTGGGTAAAGATAAAGCTTCAATGGCGGAAAAAAAAAATGGGAGGAAAAAAAACGAGACCGAAAAGAATCAAAATAATCAAACTAGAAGAAGCAGGGGAACAAGAACAACAACAACAGCAACACCACCAAAAGAATGGAAAAAGAAGAGTCGGAGACGGAGGAGGAGGTGGAAGAGAAGTACGAGGAAAGAGACCAAAACGGAAAAAAAAAAAAAAAAAAAAAAAGAAGCACAAGCAACAACAACAAACAAGAAGGAATGAACGAAAATGACGGCAAAAGAGTGTGAGGAATGTGTAAAACGATTAACCTTTACAGGTATTTTTCCCTTTTTCCAAACGTACGTTTTATTCACAATTCAGCAAATCACTCGGTCATTTCCGGATTTAAGACAAGGATAAAACTGCTGCATGACAATTAAACCCTTTGTCAATTTTACTGCTTGAAAATGGACGGCAAAAAAGGTCAAAACTGAAAGCAACAACCAATTAAAAGTTACATGTATGTAACGAAATAACCTCCGTTTTTATCACGTGCTTCTTTGTTCCTGCATACGCGTGTATTTGTAACTACTTTCTCTAAATGTTTTTCCCCCCACGTTGTCAGTGCATCAGGCTGGCTTATCGGAGATAGTAATGTTTGTGTTTTCCGTAGCATTTGCTTCAACCTGGTTAACACACACAGTGTATTTTACAGCATCAGTTTAATCTCTTCATTGAAGTGTAATGTATCACATGGCATAGGTTTGACCTCTTGAAGAAAACAAAGTATAGTGTATTCTGCGGTTTTAGAGAGATAAAGTATTACATATCCCATTGCAACAGCCTGGAATCTCAGAGGTAATCGTGTTTTATGTATTCCCTCACATGAATTTTTAACCTCTCGGGTGGTCATGAAGTATTACATGTTTTACATCAGTCTGGCCTCAATTTGACTTTTCAGAGGTCTTAAAAAACTGCGTCCTGCAACAATCGCATTACAGACTTTGTCAGCCGATTTCGCTCACCAATGTGAACGCCCAAACAACCACCACCACACACATACCAAAGACATCCTCCCATTCCCTCTCCCCGTCTTCCCTAGCGCGCGCGCACACACACACACACACATACACACCACACACAAAATCAAACAAACAACACGTAAACAATCAACAAAACCATGGAAGCCTCCTTAGTCCAAGAGCGCGCAACAGTAAAACACGGTCGCTTTCGTCCATAATGTGCCCCATTGGCCTCTCCGTAAAATATGCCTGCTGTTTCGTTGTTCTGCAGAGTCTACGTAGTACGAAGCAAACTTTGTTCAAAGTGGACTTGAGCTGTCAAGGCCACAGTCTTTTTACCCGTACGTTTCTCCTTCATGTATTTTTGGGGAAAGGACGGGGGTTTGGGGACAATTTTACAGAACATTTTTTTTCTTTCGAGATGATCAATTAAACGATAAGGCCGTCTCTTTTAGCACGGTCTTGTCTTGTCTCTATAAAGGATGTCAATACATCAGCTACCATGAACTTAGTGCATATCTGTACATGTGCATTTTCTTATATGATTT
>JADBJO010000694.1:155000-160000 GCA_016801955.1 Conus betulinus | reverse complement strand
GAGTGATCGATATTGAACGATACTGACTGGATGAGACGGGAAACGACTGAATGAAGCGCCAGCTGGCAGCTCTTCACTCGGCACTTCCCAGGTAGGCAACCCGTTGTGTAAACGAGTGTTGATTGTAAAGCGCTTAGAGCTTGGTCTCTAGCTGAGAATAGGCGCTATATAAGTATTCATTATTATTATTATTATTATGTGTGTGTTCTCAGCTGAACAGAACTGTTTAGATCATTTAAACATCATAAGCATACACACACACACACACACACACACACACACACACACACACACACACACACACACACCCGAAGTAGTAGAGGGGAGAGAGGGGGAGGGCATAGAAAGGATTGCGTGATAGGTAGTTTGCTGATAAAAACGAAAGAGGGCAAATGTCACGAAAAAAAAAAAAAGGTACTGAAATATCCAACATTTGACATCGTGTCTTCATTTACAAGGCGCGACGAATTCTCTTCAGTCGTTTTGTCCTCCATTCACAATTTCCATTTTTGTTTTGTACCTTTGTACAGAACACAGTTCCTCGCCGTCATCACCATCCCCTTCCCACTCACTTTCCAACTTGCGCATCTGGGGCCTTCTCGACGACTTCCTGTCCATCACCCTGATCTCTCCACTCCCCGCCCCCCCCCCCCCCCCCCCCCCACCGCCATGAAATCTAACATTGCTCGTGTTGATCTTACTCTGTCAGAAACAGTCCTACAGTACATGGGACTAGTCGCCAATCATAGTATGGCAAACAGGTCCAGCTCTGAGTTTTAGTATTTTTTTCTACTATTATTTTCACTCTAACCTCTCTCTCCGCTGTCCTCCACCCCCATCCCCACCCCGCTTTCGCTCTCTCATCTATACAAATAATCTTATTGCAGTTCCTAGTTCGTACATGTGCTAGAATGTGAACACACACACACACACACACACACACACACACACACACACACACACACACACACACACACACACGTGCACAAAAATTAAATCTACAAATAGCAGAAATTCACTCTATTTCAAACATATTCAAATTATTTGACTATTCATGGCCAAAATCAACAAACAAACAAAATTCACGACTTCCTCAGTCCTGAAAAATTAAGCGAGAAATTCTATGATAAAAAAAATTAAAACTATGACCTTTACGAACCCTGCTACTGACAACAGAGCTGAGGCCAACTGTTTATCTCGCCTGGGACCGACAGCTGGTCTCATCAACGAATAAAAAGATAGAAATTACAGGCTGAAACACATTGCCTGAAATAGAATATCGGTTATACACCATATCATCTGTTTGATGTTAATGCAATGTTATACAAACCAACACTGAGGTGACTAAAAAAAAAAAAAAAAAAAAAAAAAAAAAAAAAAAAAAAAAAAAAAAACTAATTCATAAACCACTGAGTGATGAAAAAAAAAATTACGGTGAGTGAAAAAACTCATAAACCACTTTGTGATTAAAAACAATATACATTTAAAACCAAAAAAGAAAAAAACGAGCGAGCGAGCGAGCGAGAGAGAGAGAGAGAGAGAGAGAGAGAGAGAGAGAGAGAGAGAGAGAGAGAGAGAGAGAGAGAGAGAGTTATTCATAAACAAAAAAAAAAGGTATGTAGCTCAACAATCATTCCACATCATGTCTCGATCTGAGCATTCTAACAGAAATACTCTAAGAAACAAAACCAAATCGTAACCTAGACGCTTAAATTACAAATCAGCATATTTTATGATGGTTCACTATCTGAAGCTGAAAGCGACTTTATCGGAAAAAAGTCACACGTTTTTATTTACTACACTCGTAAATGCTGTGCTTTTCAAATCACTTAGCGAAGGTCAGATAAAATACAATGTATCTCGTCATTCTCATTACATAGCAGACGAAAACAACTAACATAGATGTGTTGTCTATATCCATAGCACACGCCGCAATTGCCTAGACACCAAGTCTGAAGCTCCTGAAAATGATGTTAAAATGTCTATCAAAATTCATCAGTAAACATGAATTACTGCGTTAAGAGAGAGAGAGAGAGAGAGAGAGAGAGAGAGAGAGAGAGAGAGAGAGAGAGAGAGATGCAAATAACATTTGAAAATGTTCCTGATACTAACATCTCACCGTTAAAAATGTCTTGCCAACTGCCAAGAACCATTATCTTTAAGTTAGAACTGATGTACTTTGTTAATACCTAGACCGAACCACATATACTCAAAAAAAAAAAAAACAAACACTGTACGGGGAGTCTGTATTTTAAGGGTCTTTTTTTTTTTCATTGTGTTTCGTTTGTTCTGCCTCTTTTCACTTTACTGAAAACAGATGTGACTCAGTACAAATACACTGTTTAAAAGTAATTCGATGGACTGACTCATCTGCCCTTCATATTCATTCATCTCATGAGTGTAATCTATCGGTCTTTGCCCACGCATTTTGCAAAGCTATACGAAACTGAGCTCTCCTAAGCCCCCACCACCCCCCCCCCCACCCTCTCCCCCTGCCGTCATAACACACAGTTGTCCGATGCTAGGTGAAAAGGGAGAAGCGCGAGACAACTGTTTCACGGCAGCTGTTCCACGCAGAAATGTGATATTGTTGGTGAGAGAGAAAAAATCAACTGTGCTGTCGAAAACAGATGGATCACAATCTTCAGAACTGTTTTTACATAAAGCGTTCGTCACACTGTTCTGCAAGGTGAAATTCAAAGTGACTGAACTATGGAAACCAGCGTGAAAAAAAAAAGGAATTCTTGTCCTACGGTTTTGACCAACTGACAACCAAGACCAGATGCCCGTTTCTCTTTCGTCGTGTAAGCCAGCCAAGCACTACTTCTCAGCCGTTATCTTGATTCTCTGATTCTCAGCTTTTAACCAAAATCGAACAAAACCTTAGAGCTGAATTTATGTACTTTGAGTACTATTTGCCTTTCGTAACATAAAATCATTTAATGTTTGTATTCGACATCCTAACTTGTTCTCTTAATCGCAAAAGGATTTCCCTTTTCGCAGCGACAACATGCATTACTAGTTATCACAATACAACACCGTATTGAGCAGTGGGGTTGTTTCTGTGCATCAAATCGCTTTAGATGTAAAACGAGGGAGTCTACAATTCAACGTGAGCATTTTCGAATATATATATAACCGCCCAAGTTTGGCTCTCCTTCTAGGATTCTGATACGACACAGTAAATCTTTATCTCGTCGACTCATAAATGACTAAATATGTATGTACACTGACTAATGGGATAAGAGTTCCAACGAAAGTCCAAAGTTATCAAATTGCTTAAGAGTCACCTTTTCATACAATATCATTTCTATTCATTTCCGCATTTACATGAAGTACTGATACTGTTTTACGCAAACTGGTTGATTACTTGTCGAGACAGGAGGGGTACACCATCTGTCAAGATAACAAATACTGAACAAGTGATAACAATACCTGAATGTAGCACCATGCCCCCATTCCTGATCACTTCCACCACTAATCAACTGTATCAATATCATCACTGCCTTGTTTTAACGCTTTAGTATAGCTGATACAGTCAATTAATCCTGCACCAAAACATGCTATAGCCTTGAGAGAGAGAGAGAGAGAGAGAGAGAGAGAGAGAGAGAGACAGAGAGAGAGAGAGAGAGAGAGAGAGAGAGAGAGAGAAAGAGAGAGAGCTTCTAAATGTACACGTCATTTTTGTCACTATGTTCAGCAGCGCTGTGTAATCCTCGGATTTCTGAACCATTGTGCACGCAGGATAAACTGCACCTGAGAATAAAATGATTCCAGAAATTTCTGTTTTACAGATATTCCTCATAATCACTAGAAGCGCTTTTTTTGCTCGTCTATACAAGTCTTCACCGATCGCATCAGACCTAAGCCTGAGATACCAGTTCCGAAATACTTACGAACATTCACAAATGGTTATGTATTTAAGATAAGTCCACCGTTCCCTGACGCCTAAATAACCACCACTATATTCAGTGAAGAGATCATCAGCTGCTGAAAGTATGAATACTTTAAAAGTGTGTGCATTAAAAAAAGAATGTCGCACCGTATCTTATATTATTCATTACTTCAAACGCCAGTTCACTGAAAAAGTGAACAGCAGAAATGACTCCTTGTTTGATATCAGCTGAGCATTATATTTACGATGACGACTGGCCTAAGACTTACTCTCGCTTTCACATCACTGGTCATACTTTTAAATCAACAAGATAACTTTATTCTGTCTTTCAACAGAAAAGGCTCAAAGGAGGGTTCACTGGGCAAGGCAGTATGAAGCTTCCGATCTGATGTCAATAATTACTGTAGACAGACTAAAAAACAAAAAGAAGCAAAAATGATCAACAATGGATATTTTTTTGTTTTGTTTATTTGTTTTAAACCAGCTTGTATTCCTTAGTTAAATTATTTCCTTCTACCCAAGCTTGCAACTTTATGTTCATCAAGCCCCTAAAAATCTTACTACTAATGACACACAGAGCATATATCTCGGTAATTTCAAGGATCACCGACATCTTTTCTTACACAAGAGAAGAATTATAGATTTCGTCCAGTTGGTGGGGTTGACACACACACAAAAAAAAACATGATTAAGCATTTTTTATAAGTTCTTTTCAAATCATCTGTCCCGAGGTTTTCCTTTATTTTACTTTACGAATACCCTGTTACACTTCTACCTTATACAGGACGACTAAAATCATCTCAGTGTCGTTTCAGTTTGCTGCAGCAGAAAATCGTACCCATGTCAGAATTTTGTTGTCGTCGTTGTTGTTGTTGTTGTTGTGTTGTTGTTGTTTGCTGCAAGCAATCTTGTAAGAAGTGATCACACCATTCATCAAACTGAACACACAATTCAAGAGCAGACTTTTTATTTTCATATGTATAAAAGAAAAAACAACATAAATCCTCTTTGGCATTGTCTTGTGTGCAGTCTTCCCACATCCCACTAAGAGAGAGGCGGAGGGGACGGAGGGAGAGAGAGAGAGAGAGAGAGGAGAGAGAGAGAG
>JADBJO010000694.1:142500-147500 GCA_016801955.1 Conus betulinus | reverse complement strand
TCGCCCATACACACAAAGGCATAGGCCTAGATGAGACAGCCTGAGACTAGCTGTTGATTCATATTTCAGTTGATTAAAGTAACTAGCAGCATTTAAATGCATGTATGTGTGTGTTAGTGTGTGTTTCTACAGAAATGTGCGCGCGCGCGCGCGCGCGCGCGCGCGTGTGTGTGTGTGTGTGTGTGTGTGTGTGCACGCATATATGTACAGAAGTCTATTTCTGTCTTTATTCACTTTATATAGTCTTTATCGCCTTCCTTTGCTTCTTTTAGGCTTAAAGTACATCGTAGACGTAATTACTTTGATGCCTTTTCTATAGCCTCTCTGCAACTTAGATTTAGTGTGACACACACCCTACGATTTTTCTTTTGTTTGCTTTGAACATGCCAGTAAAAGCTAGTATATCCGTGCACTGCATCCTGCGATGTCCGTAACAGACCTTTTCAGGGCCGTTTCTACTACTGATAGTTGAAGTCGGGAATAGCCACAACCAGAAAGCTGTTGAGCGTCTTTATCATGTAGGTTTCGTGAACGTAGGTCAACAAAATGAGGCTGTGCATTATGTATCATCCCACTCCTGCTTTACAAAATGAAAAAAAAAAAAAAAAAAAAAAAAAAATCCATTAATTGAACAGATCCTGCATTATTTGACTAGTGAAATCGTGACCGGATGCATCTCCTACAATCTTCCTCCAAGCATGCGGTATAGCTGTCACCTGCATCAACATCCCCCCCGCAGCAGCTGCTGTCCAAGTGGTGGTCACTCGATCTACAAACGGCCCAACGGCCTCAAAACATATACGGTTAAGCTATATCAGCTGTTTCCAGAATGAATTAAAGGGAAAAAAGGAACAAAACCCCCCAAACTGTCCGTTTAATACATTTATCCCTACCACCACCCCCCCCCCCCCGCCTCTCCCCCCCCCCCCCCTCCCACGCGCGTCCTCTCTTTCACCACTTCCTCAAGCATAACTTCCCCTTTATTGACATACATTCATGTCACTGTACATCTATGGACAGCCTCCCAGCCGCACCCCCCCTCCCTCCGCAGAAGTAACTGAAGGCTTGCACTGAATACCAACCACCTTAATCGGGTGATTCTAAAACCAAGCCCGATGCTTACAATACACAAAAGTTCGCATAATACATTCACACGAGAAAATAATTGATAAAAAAAAAAAAGAAAGAAAGAAAGAAACGAACCGACGAACGGACATGCAGAGTGACTGTATATGGCTGGGACTGGGGATGGGCATGCTGACTCACGTCAACTGGTTGCGGGAGGAGGGGTGGTGGTGGTTGGGGATGATGGGGAGAGACGGGAGGAGATAGATGAGTCGGCCCCCTCCCTCCCCACTAGTCTGTTTCACCCCTTTTTTCTGACTGTTACTATTTTGAGTGATGACCGGTGGTTCATTGAGCTTAGTAATGAATATCTGAGCACGCAAGATATGCTACATCTTTTAAATGCTGATAAAAAAAAAAAAAAAGAAAAAAGAAATGGAGAAGGAGAAGGATGAAATGAAACAAAGCAAAAGAAAACTTTATTGCAAATAAAAACGAACATATGAGAGGGGAGAGAGAGAAGGGGGGGTGGACGGAGAGAGAGAGAGAGAGAGAGAGAGAGAGAGAGAGAGAGAGAGAGAGAGAGAGAGAGAGAAGGTGAACGGAGGGAGGGAGTGAGTGAGTGGCGAGAGGGATCTAAATACAGAGGGATAGACAGACAGAGAGAGACAGGGGGGATGGAGGATGGCGGGGAGAGAGAGAGAGAGAGAGAGAGAGAGAGAGAGAGAGAGAGAGAGAGAGAGAGAGAGAGAGAGAGAGAGACCACACACACACACACACACCACACACACACACACACACACACACACAGAGGAAGGAAGGACGGAGAAAGGCGAGATCTGCATGATGTGGAAAGAAACGGGGTGGGGGAAGGGGTTGAGAGACTTCTTAGGCCTACAAAATGAGACAAGACAACTGACCTAGTCGATAATAATAAGAGAGGAAGGGAAGGGAGGGGAATGTTGGTGAGCATAGGGTTGAGCTTGGGAAGGTTAGAATTAAAAAACAGTGAAGTTCCCTAGTTATATGATTTTCATTTCACATTTTCTGGTGAAGGAGAGAAGTAGGACGATAGGACAGGAAAAAGGAAGGGTGAAGGGGCATGAAGCGGGGAAGGGAAGAGAGAGGAGAGCGGGGGGGGGGGGGGTGGGGGGAGGGGGCCCAGTTTGCACAACTGAGTCATAATAAACAATAGCCGGAGCGAAAAATACAGCAGCAGCCGAACACAACTTTCACGAGGACATCGAGTTCAACAATGGGCGCGCACGGCATTCAATCAGCAAAGCTGTCAAAAGTTCGGCAGCAGACGACAATTTTCAGAAGCAGATGACACATCCACAGTCCCCACCCTTTTCCTACGGCGAATCTCAAAGCACAGAAATTGGTGAGGAGCGGCCGTTAAGCTGCTCATTAGCATATTGTTACATACGAGGTCATGGCCTGGCACCTCCCTGGCAGTGCAAGCAAGGCTTCTAACGATCATCTCACCTATCTTCTCCCTTCAGTGCGATCGATAAAGATCGTATCATTGCAAAAACTCTCGTCACCATCAAACGCCTTCACCAAACACAACAAATCTATCATTCTTTGAACGGGTGGGATCCAAAGCGCAAACATGGCGTTGTTATGAAAATTGGGAGCAAACGTCATAAAGATGTTCGCGCGGATCTGTGTAAAAATTGTATCATTGTTTTAATTGAAGTGACAATGTCAATGGCAGGGATTTTATCCCTGTCAAACATACAAACAGAGCATGGAAACGGTTTGAGAAGACCTTCATCATCTCACAAAAAGCGGCGATTTCATAACAGATGTGCACGCGCATGTCATTGTGGTGAAAAAATATGGGAGGTTAAAGATTTAAGTTTAATTCCAAGAACCGTGGCGGCCTTCACCAAACACAACAAATCACTATCATTCTTTGAACGGGGTGGGATTTTAATGATTAAGCGCAAACATGGCGGTTTATGAAAATCGGAGCAAACGTCATAGATGCCGTTTAATTGAAGTGACATGAGAATGGCAGGTGAGTGGGTTATCCATCCGCAGGCAGTTAGGTTTACTGAACATACAAACAGAGCGATGGAAACGTGAGAGTTGAGAGTGAGAAGCCTTGGGAAATGAGCACGGGGACAAGGGAAAGCTCCACGGATATTTCCACGACATGATGGTGCACGGTTTATCGATCGACTGTTTGGATGGTGAAGAGAATGACCGAATATTGGTTAAAAATTTGACAGTGAAGAACAAGATTTTGAAACGGTTTGAGAACCGTGGCCGGCGCAAAAAGTGTTAAGCGTGGTAGAAAAAGAAGTGGGAAAGCACCTACCAATCATGAGCGGGACTTTCTTGCTCCATGACAACAGTTCTTTCTTGAAGAAGCGTCTCTCCTCGGCACATCGTGGGTTCCCGCAATCAACCATGTTGACTGTGCGCTGCTGCACACGTCATGATTCTTTGAGACCAATTCTCATGACGTGGTACGCACAGGTGAGACGATTTGGCGACGCGAGGGTGACAGCTGTAAATCGTTCAGGTGAAACGGTGTTGCTTTAAATGTTAAACATTGGAGTAAAGAGGGATCTTCAGTTGATGAGCTTTTTCAAGGGGTGAAGGAGGATGTTCAATTAATGAGCGGTTTTTTTTTCAGCGGTATTGAGCATTTTATTTTTGTATTGAGACAATATTTATTCATGAGTCTCCAGAGATGCCAAAAAAAAAAGTTTACGTTAATAACGAACTTCCGTGTTTGTTTGTGTGCGTTTTACAGTATATCGTTTCGCAACCGTTCATTGAATGATCCAGTACGACTATGAGTATGAGTACGTACACGTTTGGAAGATTCAGCTTCTTACAGACACTGCGGCAGAACAAACATTAATGTGATATCCCCAGTGCACAATATTTCATTTACAATCACAGAATCACAGAAATGTTTGGCTAAAAGCCTTTTTGCCCTCATTATTAGTGTTCATTAATATGCTTTTGGATCATTATATAGTGACTGTCCCTTGGTTAAATCAGGCATAGTGTATACTACATTTATTACCGCTTAAGTAAAGATTTAAATAAATGGAAAATACTAAAACTGGTCCTTAAAAGTTTTGTCAGTTTGATTTTTGAAGGCATTAACTGATGATGCATTAATGGTGTCATATGGAAAGTTGTTCCATAGATTAATAATACGATTAGTAAAAAAGACCCTGTGGAACTGGTTAGTTACGAAGTTGGTCTTTTTAAGTTTGAAGTTGTGCTCTCGAGTCTTATCATAGTTAGCCAAGGTGAAGAGGGAAGACGCAGAGCAGGGATCATAAATATGTGCATGATCTTACATACTTCGATGAGATCACCCCTTAAACGCCAGAATTCTAGGCTGGGCAACCAAAGTAGGGCCATACGCTCCTCGTAACCAAGATCTCCAGTACCAGTTATACACTTGGTAAATCTACATTGAATGCCTTCATTCATATATATGTACTCTTTTAAGTAGGGGCACCATACCGAGTTCCCCGTATTCAAGAATAGGCCTAACTAAAGCTTTGAATAATGGAACCATTATTTCAGGAGACTTATTTGTAATAGTTCTCAAAGTGTTTAGGAGGTTTTCTGGCACAGTTTTAATTTTTTTTAGCATTGCCATGGCAATGCTCATGATATTTTTCTAATAGAATAACCTAACCTCCATTTGTTGAAAGAAACCGTTCTTTTTGGAGGCAGGAAGCAAAAGAAAGTGGTCCCAGACGGTAAACATTAGGAGCCAAAGAACACTGTTTAATGGAAATACATTAAAACTGACCAGTGAAAATTCTTGTGACAACCCAGCAATCACAGATAAATTTTCTGTAGTTTCCTTAACAAGTACATAGTTTTAACTCTCAAGCTAGCAGTTTATAAAATAACTGCATCGATGTAAATTAGACAACCTGTAACATGCA
>JADBJO010000694.1:110000-140000 GCA_016801955.1 Conus betulinus | reverse complement strand
CTCTCAACCCACTACATAATATAATCCAGCAGTGGCTATGGATGTGCCAGGTCAGTTGCTGAGACTCAGTCCTACCTGATTTTTTTTTGTCAATATTCCCCACCCTCAGCGCCACCCATGTCTTGATGAATGAATGATAAGGGTCATAGATTCCGCACATCATTATGATTTGAAGATTTGAAATCAAGCCCACATTGAAGTCGAATCCTCAGGAGAGGATAGGCACTGACTTAAGTCTGTAAGAGCCCTCTTTTCATACTCTCCATACCTCATCTTAAGTCTTTTAACGAGAGAACAGTGAGAAATCTGAACTCCTCAGTTAACTCTGCTGAAAATATCTCTGTATGGAAGCAGTTTCAAGCCTAACTGTTAATGATGAGAAACTGTTCCTGAATGAGTCGGTTACTCCAAAGTCTGGTGTAGCAGCAGCTGCTGATTTTGGCTGTCTCTGGCCAATGTTCATGGTATAATGAATTGACTCCTGGTTGCAGATTTGAAGAGCATTTTGTTGTTGGCATAACATATTTTGTTTGGAGCCCTGCCAACTGGCTTCTGATGATCATGAACAGGATGTTGTTTCTTGCATTCTTGGAGGCAGAGCAGACCTGGTTCTTTGAGGATGTTTAACACTTTGCTTTGGTGAAAAGTCCGGTAATCTTGTTTCAGGGACTAGTGATGTTTAGTACAATTTGGATGCAGGCAGCAGTAACGGGCAATTTACTTCAGTTAGTTAGTTTAAAAAAAAAGTAGAGAAGAGACTGAACGAAGAAAGATTTTTGTTGTACAGGGGAGTTTTTATTTGTGTGCTTTTGTTTTTTGACTAGACTTCAGAAGTTGCCTCCCTTCATGTTTTGAGTCCAGTATTTTGGTGACGCCATGATCTGGTGACATTACAAAGTCAGAGGGCTTCACAAGATGTGGGCATTGTCATTTGAATGAGTTTTGATTTGAAGCACCAGGGTAGTAGACCTGGTGTCAGAATGTGGTTAACAAAGTATGCAACTTTTTGTTCTTGAAGCAGGCAGGAATTAGTTGATGTTGCGTCTGTGCTTTGCATCTGGGCCATGTACTGGTGGAATTGTCTGAGATACATGTTTTTTTTGGGGGGGGGGGGGGGGGGGGGGGATGGAAATTTAAGAATAATTTTTCTGATTCAAGTGATCAAAATTTGAACCAATAACAAATAACGTCAACATAGGAGAAAAAAAAAAGACGGAAGGAAAGTGAGAAAAATTAGAGAAAAAAAAAATCAGGAATTGTACCACTAGAGAACAGATACTAAGAATGGTATGCAGTTAATGCTATCTGAAAACAAACCCTTCTAGTATTAAAGATAAGGTCAACTGTGGTGATGCTGTTGAATGTTAAGTAGTAAGTAGGGTGCTATGCTGAATA
Organism: Conus betulinus; assembly: GCA_016801955.1. NCBI lineage: Eukaryota > Metazoa > Mollusca > Gastropoda > Neogastropoda > Conidae > Conus > Conus betulinus. Next base: position 138,605 of record JADBJO010000694.1, on the reverse strand, counting down.
ATTCATATTTGATGTTTAATGTTATTTAATTATTTCGTATTTTGCATTTCAGAATCTTACTGTTTGTCTCAATGATTGCGTGTAGTACCATTTTTTTTTTTGAAATAATGAAAGCATTGATATTATCATACGCAAGAATGCAGAGCATAAACATCGACTGTGTTACAAGCAGATTTATATATATGCATGGACTGAAATTTGACAGGGACACAAGGCCTGGCTAGTATGTTGGATCTGTATATTTGATTTGGTCATCCTTTATTCTTGTAAATAGAGTTGTCAAGTGAAAAAATGTGGATATTACTGTAAAAGTGCTTCAGACATCTTTTCCACTTCTTGCATACTGATGAGCGACATACAACACTTAGTGACTGTGTCAGGCTGCAAGTTGAAACGTGTGGCAGCAGACAGAAAGTGTTCAGACTCCTGGTTTACCTGGTATGAATAATATGGACATCACAGAGGCAGACCAGAAAAGTCACGCTAAATGGACTGCGTGAAGGACTGGAGTAGACACCGGTCACTGACTTCTCATCCATGACTAAAGACAGAGGGCTATGGAGAGCCCTGACTGTCTTAGTGTCTATAATGTCTATGTCCTGCAGTCGCCGTCTGTCCAAGATAAATTTCTTTACTCATGAAGATGTATAATCTGTCGACATGCAGTTATTTACTCCTTTTTGTTGAATTGACCACTGCTTCCCTGTTCTTTTCTGTATCTTGAATTTAAACAGCAGTGGTCTGTTTCCTTATGAGGGAAGGTAGTGGATAGAAATCCTTCCTGTACCCCCTTCCCCCACCCCACCCCCATGCACACACACACACACACATACATACAGAGAGTATGACATAGTATTACAGCATGTATGCATGTCCTCTATAGTCAGTGCCATTGTTAACTGTAAATAAGAAAGTGCTATTAATATAAGGTTATTTTTAATATGCAGATAAATTTTATGACGTTCCACTTAATTGTCTACTGTTTGAATCGTAGTTAGACATGAAAAAAGGGAACAAAACAAAAAAAAATATTAAAAAGGAAAATTTGATAGCTCTTAAAATAAAAAAAAGGAAAAATTGATAGCCCCTTTGTATCTTAGTTTCACATAGTTTTTAGTGCAATTTTTTTGAGGAAGAAGTCTTAGTGTTGTAGATGTAGAACTGTGTACACTCATCTATATTGTTTGAAAATTAGTCTTTCAGTCTTACTAACACAAGCTTTTTTCCCCCAAACATAGTGAGCAAGCAGGTTCAGCGAGGACATAAAGGTGGATAAAAAGAGATCGATCATTATCATAAATCTGGTTTCAGATATGAGGGAGAATTTAAACAAGGCAAGTTTCATGGACTGGGTGTCTTCCAGAGAACGGACCACATGATGTTTGAAGGAGAGTTCAGAGATGGAAAGATCTGTGGCATGGGTAAGTTCACAGCAACCTGGTTTCAGGCAGTCACAATTTGCATAGATGTTCTGACTGTGTAGGCTTAAAACATCTTTGCTTTTTCTGCTCTCTTTTTCTTTTTAAAAAAAGAGAAGAACCAGAATGTTTTACATGTTCAAAACAAACCAAAATGGACCCATAGAACAGGTTTCGGACCGAGATTTTGAAAGGTTCTGAGTGTTAGTGTGAGAGTGTGACACTTAACCATTTAAGTTTTTAAGATGGTTTATATCTGTAGTCGGTGACATGCCAGAACCAAGCATAACAACATGACATAGGTGGGAAACAGAACTGTATTTAAGTCATTGTGATCACAGCAGCCGGCAGGAATCTTGTGCTGTTACGTATGTAATGGAGCTTTATTTTCCCTGCATATCTGGGCTGCAGTTTACATGCACATTCTTCTGCATGAGAGAATGAACATTTTGTGGGTAAGAATGTGAGTTTCACATCGATCCGCGCGGAAGAGGAAGCAGACAGATCTTCAGTGCCTGTTAGGGGCATTCATTTGGGAAGGAATACCATTCCCAAAGGCATATGGTCTTCTGCAGATGCTGTAGAGGAAGGATTGAGTCCTTTTGGAACTAGGTTCTTTTCTTTTTTTTTTCTTTCTGCGTACGCAGGCTGATACTCCTGCGGGCACTGCCTGTATAGACAGGCAGTGGAATTTTGTGTGTATGACCGTTTTTTATCCCTCCATTAAGGCAGCCATACTCCATCTTCAGGGAGGGTGCATGCTGTGTGTAACACATGTCATCCATACCAACAGCCAAACTGGCCTTCTCTTCCAAAAGTTGGTGATGGGATCTTATGTGTGTGCAAGATGTTGTGCGTGCGTTCACACCTGGAACCTTGGTTTATAGTCTCATTCGAAGGACTGTATGGGGAATGGAGTCAGAACCAATCTTAACTCCAAGGGAAAAATCCCCCTGTACTGAAATTTGAACCCGCATCCCCAGGATCACGAGTCCGGCGGTCTACCAACTGAGCTATTCCAGCCTCCATGGAACTAGGTTCTGATTTTGCAGACCCCTTTACTCTGGAATGGCCGCTGTTAAGCAAGGTTCCAAGGTCATGGTGGCTTATGCGCAGAGCTGTTGCCACCATGGTTTGTCAGCGTCTTCCCACCATGTGTATGCTGTTTGTAAACCTTGCTGCTTAGGCAGCCGTGCATGTTTCCTAGTTAAATCAGGAAACCTTAACATTACTTTCTGAGAAAGTATTCAGGCATGGAATGAGGAGGATTGGGGCGTGGTGGGAGGGAGTGAACTTGATTTCATCTAAACAAAAAAATCAGTATGAAACACATGTAAACACAGACAGACAGAGAGACAAACACACACACACACACACACACACACACACACACACACACACACACACACACACACATTCTCTCACACGCACCCCCTCACCCCCCATACATGCATGCACACACAAATGTACACACACACACACACACACACACACACACACACACACACACACACACACACACACAGATTCTCTCTCTTTCTCTCTCTCTCTCTCTCACACACACACACACACACACACACACACACACACACACACACACACACACACTCACACACACACACACACACACACACACACACACACACACACACACACACACACACACACACACACACACACACACACACACATACACATACAGTGAAGAACAAACAAAAATACAATCCCAGTTACTGCATCTATTGCTAACATGAGCATACTGAACAATCCACCACAGCCCCCCCCCCCCCCCCTCTACCTCCCATCCCATCTCTTAGCTCTTCCTCTACTTTGTTGATTACACAAACAACAGAAATCTTCATAGTTCCCCAACCAACTACTGCCACATTTGAAGGGGTGGACCTAAAGTTGGGAACTCCAGGATATGCTCTGAGCACCTGGCAGTGTGTGATCATGGTGATGGAGAATTTTGGTGTTGCTGCTGTTGTTGCGCACATGATATCAGTATAATCTGGCTAGTACAAGCAGTACCTTGCACACACCAGATATTAGAGTTGAAATCCTTTCTCTGCACTGTTGAAAAATTATGCACATTATACTTTAAGACTAGCAGTGGTCAGCAGACATGGTATGGCTTTTTCTACTCAATTCAGTTCTCAGGTCAAAGGATAAAAATCTCCCCATCCCTCCAAAGATGAAAAAGTGACCCCCAGAAACGGGTGTTCAGGTAGAGTGGTGGTGGCTGAGGTGCAATTCTGAAATATGTTTTTAAGATTTAGTGACATGATGCTGAAATTTAAGAAGAAGGAAAAAAAAAAAACCCAGTTCATTGGAGCATTTCTGATCCTTATTTGATTTCAAATCCTTCCTTCTTATGCCTCAGATCAGAAATATGTACACAGATTATTTACACAGTTTCCATGCTATATTTCTGGAATTTCATTGCAAATGTTTCACTAAATATTAAAGTTAAGAAATTCAAACAGTGATCAGTTATGTAAAGAACGTTTGGCGTTCTTGAGAAAACTGATACACTATTATGCACTATACAAGGCATGGTGAACATAATTCACAGATGTAAGGGAAACTACTGAAATTATATTATGATTTAGTTCTCTACTTTCATTGTATCTTGTGTGAATGAGGAGCTTTATGCCTCTGTCTCTCGAAGAAGAAAGCAAAATTCTGAGTAATCAGCTGATTTTTCATAGCATGTCTTTGTGTAATTTTTGCTTATTGTCTTTACCCATTGAACAAACAGAAAGTTCGTATTATCATTATAATTATTAAGAATTTATTCATACTCATGATCAATTAAGGGCTTTAAGCATAAATAATAAATTCAAACAGTAATCAAATCGCAAGCAAGAGAATGAGAACAATAGACAATGCAACACAAAAACACAAGCTCACTCCATGTCCACAGATACCAACAACATCCAGCTTTTTTTTTTTTTTTACCCTCTCACACTCATTCTCCACCCATCATATGACATTCCATATATATTTAGGATCGATTTAAGTCCTTAATTAATAATTAGTACATGCCCAGGCTGTATGCATTCCCCATCTTCACATGTATAGTTTGGGAATAGAGCCAATGTTTTTTTTTTTTTGTGTGTTTTGTTTTTCTTCATGCGATATTAAATTGTGGTGATGGGTATCTCTTCACTTTATGGTAAACTCATCTTGATAGTAAATAGCATGATGTTGTTATGTATATTCTCCCAGGCTTGGTTACTTTCTCTGATGGTACGCATGGACTTCCCAGAAACGAGGGCTACTTTGAATCGAACCAGATAGTGCGTCGCGAAAAGTGTTTCCATGGTCATCAATCGTGCCCGTGAAGCCGCTAAAAGAGCAACCCACTCCAGGGGGTAGAACTCTGCACAGATGTGGAAAAAGTTGAACGGTTTGCAGACTTCTTATCACAAAGTTCAGGGTTGTGATATAAACAGCAAATATGCTTTTTGGGGTGATATAGATGGTAGGTGAATTGAGTGGTGTCAGTTCTGTCTTGGTGATTGGTCATTGTGTCATTGTTTGAGAAATGTGAAGTAATCTCTCCTATGGTTGCTGTACTTTTCACACCAACTGAGAGATGACATTTGCAGGTGGGCAGGTGTTCTTTTGGGTAATGTAGATTTTGATTTTTAAACCTCCAACCTTGCTCGCCTCCTCTGGGAAACATGTTTGCAGGAATAGCATCAAATTGAAGCTTTCATGGAAATATCTTTTCACAACCTTCATACTATACCCACCACTGAAGCTTGTTTGCAGTCATCATGCATCTGACAGGATCATGCAGATGCAAAGGGTGGGGCATGGAGAAAAGATTTTGCTGAGGATGTAATTTGGGAACAATTTGGAAGCAAAATGAGTTAAAGTGTCATCATAATAGCATACAAATGCTACAGTCAATGATTGGTGGAAGTACTGACTGCAGTTGTTATTTAAAAAGAATAGGGGTTAGTTACTGCCACAGATACAGACAAACAGATTACAGGACAAAACTGTCTGTATCTGTGGTGGCAACTGACCCCTGTCCTTTTCAATTTTTGCTTCATTTTCCCCCCAGTCACCTGGTTTGAAACTGCAGTTATGATTGTTTGGTATTTCAAGATCAGACTGGCGATGAAATATGTCTCCATTTGGCTGTAATTACTTGCTGAGCATGTATGGACTATTTCAAACAGAGCACAAAGTATGTATGCAAAATAACAGGCGACTTAAGGTTTTGCTTTTTTTTTTTTTTTTTTTAAATGTCTTTTATGAAAATCTCCTTCCTATTGCTTTGTTCGGAGGATGATGAAGGGGTGTTGACTTTTTAGGGGGGAGGTTGGGAGATGGGTGGGGGGGGGGGGGGGGGGGGGGGAGAGGAGGGGTTGGGAGGTGGGGATGGAGGGGGAGAAAGATTGGCAGAGAGGGGTATTGGTATAGAAGGAGTGCAGCAGTGTCTGACCAACCCAGTGGATGTTTATTCTCCACATGCCACAGGTGGACAGAGGGATCAAGCTTCTTTTACAACATATCTTTATTGAGAATATACTTTACCATGCTAATTTTTAATATGTATTCCACTTTTCCTTGGAGCTGTACTTTTTGCTTTTATCAGTAGATCTGAGGTGCTCGCAGTCAAATAGTTAAGATGGTGAGCTTGAGTTAAACTGCTGGTGTGGTCTAATTTTTGCAGTTTGAGAACCCTCTCTGCATGATTCAGTTCAGGGAGGAAGGCATGGTGAAATAAGAAAGGTGGGCTTCGGTTTGCACAACACCACAACACCTTAGATACAGTGAACTTCAGCAGTTTCACTGGACCATTAGGGTATGGGACTTTATTAATGACTTTGAACTGTGTCAGGTGAGAAAAGCATGTGGCATAATTCATTTCAGTACAGCACTGTGTTGCATTACACAGTGCATTACAGGCAATGTACACCTCACAGGTTGGTAAGGATATGGTATGTTAACACACACAGATGTACTTACACAGGCATGTAAGGGCACACACACACACACACACACACACACACACACACACACACACACACACAGACAGGAGGAAAAAAAAAAAAAATGGTGAACACGAGGAATCTCACAAAAAGGACAAACAGACAAACAAATGTTACACAGCATGTTTCATTTTAAAACTGTATCCTACTGTGACATTATGTCTCAATAACTCGGCTCTCAACCTTTGATAGATTTATAGTATCAAGCATTTGCGAAGCTGCAAAACAGTGTTCCTGTGTTCCTGGTGAATGTTGTGGAATACAGTGTAGTTTTACACTTTTTCAGGTAATGTCAAATACAATACAATTTGGTATTATTGATTTTTTTTGAAACATCCAGGTAAAGGACCACTGCTTCAGTAGTATTTGTTCTGAAACATTTTTTCTTTTAAAATTCGATCTGTTTCTTGTCCTTACCTATATCTCTCCCTGAAAGAGACAATCTACTGTTGATAAACAGTTTGTATATTTTTTTTACAACTTTTATTGGAAAAAAAATCCTGTATCTCTGACAAACTCATAAAAGGCAACTTACTATTTATGTAGCAGTTTGTAAAAATTTCCTGTATCTCTGATAACGACTACTTGCTATTTAAAGATTTTGCATATCTCTGTTGAAGACTGCTTAGTATATATGAACCGGTTTGTACAAATTTTCTAAAGTTGTTATTGAAAGAATTCACGGTTTCATTCCCAACATTCTACTGTCTGTGAACCAGTGTTAGGGAATTTTTGACACTTGCTGAAAGATTTCAGTGCTAAACTCTGGTCTTCTTGAGAAAGAAGACCTACTGTTTATACACCACTTTAAAAGAATGATTGAAAGCAGTTGTGGAAAAATACAGAACAGTGAAGTGTAATACAATGCAACGACACAGTATGTTACTGTGAAACAACTTGCAGAACAGCACAATTATCTCTTCGTTGTATAACTTTATTCTTACACTATATTTGAAGTTCAGGCTGCTGCTTCATGAAGAATATGAACTGCTGAAAATTAGTCACATCCACTTTTTTTAAATTGTTTTTTTTTTTTTTACTATCATCTGCTGAATGAAAAATGTGATGATGTTACCAAAGTGTGTTTGCTGAAGATGAATATGTTTGTTATAAAAATTCAACAACCAAGCAACAATTGTTCTTCATTGAAAAAAAAAAATTACTAGATGCAGACTTTATACTACAGAACCGTTTTCTCATATGCTCATACCCTACAGTCCCAAGGTGTTGCAAGAAATGCATGAACATCATTGTTTTTGTTTTGTTTTGTTTTGTTTTCTGGGCACTTCTACAGCTTGAAATGTACATTATGATTTTTCCATTTTGAAATCCATCTTGATTTTCTGTTCACAGCTTAAAATTTACATGTACATTATCATCTTACGAGTTTGAAATCCCGCTTATTTTTTTTGTTCATTTCAATGGGAGACAATAGTAGTAATGGTGTCTGTGTATGTGCCAGTTGTCCTCTGATTTTTCAAGGGACACAACTCTTCATGAAATGGGTCTTGCTTGGACAAACACACCAGTTGCTTCTCTTAATTAATTGTTTTTGTGTTGTGATGCTTCTTAAAGTGTTCATGAAAGTGTGAGTAGCAGGGGTCACCACAGCTGTTTTACTTAAGGGGTCCCAGAACCCACAAAACAGCAGTTCTAAACGGTACTCGGGTGAATGTTTTGAAGGGCACCTTACTCCCACCACAGTCCCTTTATGTTTGAATGTTCATTACATTTCCCTGCTTGTAACATTAAGTTTTATTATCAGCACCCAGGACATTACTTGAAACGCAGACACATACACATTCACACACACACACACACACACACACACACACACACACACACACACACACACACACACTTACGCTTACACAAATAGAATGACAGACCAACAAAAAGCACACTCTTGTTCAAACACTGTCATTCTCATTCGAGATTTAGTGCATCCGTGGACCCACTCATTTCATGTCGGTTGAATCCTGGGACCCCCTCTGGAAACTTGTAATGTGTTTTCGGCTCCTTCTAATGTGTGCAGGATGCAGCAACGCATTGTATGGGGAGCCCTGAGTGTCTGTGTTTGCTCAGGTACTACTTTGACAAAATATTGTTGATAGGTATCTTTTCATGAGGTGAATATCTGCTGATTGATCTGCATATTGAAAGCAGTATTTATTTCTTATCTATGCATGGATCTGATTATGTTGAAACTGAAGAGAGGGAAATCTGAAATCCGTGTGAAGTGTGATGTTAGATCAAACAACGTTGTGAAGTCCCCTATTCCTGTGGCAGTATATATGTAGAGCTGCCTGGTTTTACTGTCACTCTCAGTCCCTGTGTCTGTCTGTCTGTCTTTCTCTGGCTTATTTCAGTGACCACTGCTTGTTGTCTTTGGAGATTTAAATCTGATTTACTTGTACTTAATTGAAATTTTCATTGGTCATACACTTGGACATGGGATAATTAATTTATTTATAATGATTTTTTTCGTTCGATGTAAAGTGTTCATTTATTTTTTCTCCAGCATAATATTTTCTTGCTTGCTTGATAGTAATTGTTCCATGGTCATGAAATATTGACCAGGTACATGTGTGAACCAACTGAAAAGTGTCTTTGATGATTGTGCAGATCTGATTTTGTTGTTGTTGTTGTTCTTTTTTTCTTTTTATTGTTTGTTTTTTTGTTGTTATTGTTGTTGTTTATTAATAGAAAAATCACAAGATGGCATCAAAATGAAAAAAGAAAAGTTATTGATTAGCATTTTTTGAAGATGTGGGGTATGCAAAATCTTTACTACCTCCAAGATTGTTATTGCTAACATTATGATTATTATCATTATCAATATATTTGCTATCATCATCGTAATTATTGTTATTATTCATTATTATTATTATTATTATTATTATTTTATTATTATTATTATTATTATTATTTTTTATTATTATTATTTGTGCAATTATTGATTCATCATTCTTGTACTTTTAAAATAACTGCCTGTGTCAGTGTTTTCACTGTCATATTGTATAACTTCATTTTACCAACAGCCATCTAGGTGTGATTTCCAGGGTACCCCATGTGGCCGTATATCACAGCGCCATCTGCTCATGTTTACCCTGGTCTGTGTGTATACTGTTGTTGGCCTGTCAGAATAGATTTTCATGCAGACTTTTGCCAGGGCCATCTCCTCGTTGCTGTAGGTTCTGTTACATGCGCCAGTGTGTGCTGAACATGGGGACCTCAGTTCATCGTGTCGTGAGAAAAGACCAACTCTCAAGTCACCGTTGGTGATTTAATTAATATTGAGGAGGAGACCCTTGTTAGACTTGACTATGCACTTTCAGATTCCATGCTTTATTGCTAGCTGTCCATTGGTCACCTTTCTATTTTTGTATATGGAAGTTGAAAAATGAAAAAGAGATCTAATGTTTTTTGTAGATGATAAAAAAAAGTTGTTTGTACTGATTTATGCATAGAATGTTATGAGGGCGGATACATTGATATAGTTTTGACAATAAGCAGCTGTGATTTAAAATTGGAATGGTGTCCAGTTTTAAGTGTCTGTGTGTGTGTGTGTGTGTGTGTGTGTGTGTGTGTGTGTGACCTGGGCGTGCTCGCATGTGTGTCTGTATGCGTCCATTTTCTCTTTAACCACAGAAAACAAAGTGGCGCCATCTGACACTATCTATGCCAAAATATTATCCCTAATACATCTCACCAAAAAACTATTTAAGAACACAAAGAAAGCCATGACTCCAAAGTGTCTCAAACACACTTCCACCCCCTTTTTTTTTATTTTGGTTGCATTTTGTTCTTGTAGATATTGGGGCTGGGAATAGGGAGTAGTTTGTAGTCTGCCCTTCCCCCACCCACTCTCCAGTATTTTCATTTCCGACACCACTGAAAACAGACCTGTCCCTGAAGAAGGAATGGTCATTTTCGAGGGAAAAAAAAACAAACAAACCCAAACCCAACCCATCCAATCAACCAACCAACCAACCAACCAACCGACCAAGACTGATAAACCTTGCAAGTCTAGCCGAACAATGCGAAAACGGTAAGACTGAAATTTATTAAAAGAAGAAGAAAAATGAAGTCCCTTGGTGTGGCGTGATTCCGGCAGTGTACATCACAGGGCAAGCTCTGGGCACTCTGGCAGATGCAGCGTTTGATCAGTCAGTAGGAAAACTACTGATTCCTTGTGACCCGGCACGTAGGAACTAACTCCTGATGGACAGAGTGGGGGGTTAAGTGGTGAAGGTCTAAGACACTTAAGTGTTCCGGTGTGCACGCACACGTGTGTGTGTGTGTGTGTGTGTGTGTGTGTGTGTGTGTGTGTGACCAATAGGTATGTAAGTGCACATGTATGTGAGCGCGCATGCAGGCGAGCGCTCGCACATGTATGTGTGTGTGTGTGTGTGTGTATGAGAGAGAGAGAGAGAGAGAGAGAGAGAGAGAAACCTAATTACATTATGCCAGTTGAGTGGTCTAACATATAACGTCATTCCAGATTCTTTTACCTTCACTCACCAGACCTAACACCCTAACCAAATATAATCACACTTGACTCTTACTTAACACGCCACACAAACAAAAACAGGCATCACATCAAATACCGTGACAGTAGCTTAACACACACGATGCGTAACACTGCAACATAACACATATCACACCACAGAAACTGTACGTCAGCAAGATGCATGACATTAAAGAGGTTTTAAACACAATGACTAACACACGTCACACCACAAACACTGAAACCTAACAACACACACATTATACTGAACACTTTTATCACACGCATCCACGAATAACAAACCTACATCACATCGAATGCTATACCTTAACACAGGTTACACCAGTCACTGTAACCAGACGCACATCGCATCAAAACACTAACCTACGTTCTGCCAAACACTGCAACCCACCACAAATCTCACCAAGCACCGCTGTATAACACATGCAACATCAAACTGCACCTCAACACGTATCACCTGAGACATTATGCATACACCAACATTAGTCAACTTTCACACTGCAGACCAACACACATCGCACTGTCCACATAAACCTAATACACATCAAACTGAATCCTAACGCATATCACACCAAATACTGTGACCCAACATAATTCACACTTAACACTGTAACACAACAAAACTCACATCAAACACTGTAACCCAACATAAACTCGCACCAACACTGTAACTTAACATACATTATACCAAAACCCAACATAACTCCCACCAACACTGTAACTTAACATACAATATACCAAAACCCAACATAACTCACACCAACACTGTAACTTAACATACATTATACCAAAAACCGTACCCTTAGACATGCCAGACCAAGCACTGTACCTAAACACACATCACACCAACACTGTACCCTTAACACATATCATATACCAAAGAACACGTCCTACCAAACACTGTGCCTTAGCATATCGAACCCTAAACACAGTACCTTAACACATATCTTACTAAACATTGTACCTTAACACATCATACCTAAAGCTGTAATCTTAAAACTCATGACACCAAACATTGTACATTGACATGCGTCACACCAAATTCTGTACCACATCAAACACTGTACTCTCACACATTCGTATCAAACACACTCTGTTGACACACATCAAGCAACATTGTATCCTAATACACATTACATCAAACAATGTTAAATTGTGCCAAACATTCATATAACGTTCATTACACCGCACACAAACACATCACACCAAACACTAACACATATCTCACTAATCACTGCAACTTAACACACACCATACCAAACACTGTATTTCTAACAACACATCAACTCCCCAACTGTCGTCTAACACATCACATCAAACGCTCACACACATCCCACCACATTAACAATACACATCAAACTACACACTATAATCATGACAAATACTAATCCAACGACACACATAACACGAAACACTGTACTTTAACCAAATCAAACACTTACAAACATCGCATCAAACACTAAGACCGTACAACATAGTCCACCGTTGCACAGTGTTTTGCGTTGCGGCGCTGGCTTGCGGACTGAAAGTTTGTGAGAGGACGTGTTTTTTTCTTTTCTTTTTTTTTTTTTTTTCTGGCCAGCTCTTACCCGGAGGGTTCATTTAAAAAGACCGAAATCTAAACGGTCAAGTTTTATCTTCTTAACTGGATGCATCTCTGACAATGTTGCTCAAATTTCCTGATTAACACTGCAGGTATCTTTATCAACTCTCGGACCTGGTTGAAGGAGGACGGGGGTGGGGGAGGGGGGGTGGGGGAGGAGGAGTGGTGTATCATGAAAGAAAGCGTACAATACAGCACCGTCGAGTAGTTTCAAAAGACTAGAAAGGAACTCCGCAGCGTGCGGTTTGTCATCCTTATCTTCACTGATCAGCGTAGAAAGAGAAAGTCTCGCATTCCCTGGTCCCGCGCCTCTCGCGATGACCTCAGCTTCGATTTCCTCACAATATCTTGTGTCCGTGGTGACTTCCTGTCATTTGTCGTGCAGGCAGTTTCGTGGAGGCAATCAGAAAAGGTTGTATGAAATTCTGTCTTCTGCGGGGCGCATCTATGGAATGCTAAACCTGACCCTGATGTGTAATCTGCCGGTTAAAGCTAAGAAACCGAGGGCCGAGGAGGGATGGGGTGGGGGTGGGGTAGCGGTTGGGTTGGGGTCACACACACACACACACACACACACACACACACACACACACACACACTTGCTGGAACCCGTGATACTTGTAATAATAATCTCCCGTGGGCATGACATTTGTACTTCCCAGAACTTGTCCGTTTTCCTACTTATTAGGATGGATGGACGTGTTGGCGCCATGAGGGGAGGCAAGGCTCATTTAAGCTGTGGCCCCACAGCTACGCAGTTATCGTTGACTGTACAGGAGTTCTTAGTCGGTGGTGAAAGATTAGGCAGGAGAATAAAACAACAACAAAAGCAAACAAACAAACAAACTATAAAAAAATTAAAAAAAGGGGAGAGAGAGAGAGAGAGAGAGAGAGAGAGAGAGAGAGAGAGAGAGAGAGAGAGAGAGAGAGAAAACTTCTGCCGAGCAAGAAACGCTGTTACGCAACATAACACCTTTCAGCATTTTCCCTTCAGCTTAAGTTTGTCATTTTTTTTTCCCTATCCATCCTGGAATCCAAAGTACCATCTTGGATTTCTGAACCCGGGCTCACAATGGCGACTTCCAACTGTTTCTTTCTTCTTCTTCTTCTTCTTCTTCTTTCTCTTCTTCTTCCTCCCTTAACTCCATGGGGATTCATTGGGACATCACAATGAAGAACACTTCACCAGGTTCCTCCAGTCTGTCGGTTGTGTGCTAAGGCTTGGTGTCTGTACATATTTTCTCTGTCCACTCTGCCATGTTGTCAGCCTATCGATTCTTTTGTTTATGTCCTCCCTGCTGTCTCCCTCCTTAAACAGTTCCCCGGAAGACTGTTTTAGCGAGGCCACTGGATCTTGTTACACGGCCATATCAATGTAGTTTTTCTTCTGGTTGATATCAGCAGATCTCTGTACGGTCCTATGTGCTGCCTGATGATTTGGTGCACTTGACTGGCGATGTGATCAGTATATCTGGTTGTTCAGTATCTTGCAGTAACACCTCGTTTCCAAGGCATGGGTTCTTCTTTTCAGATCCGCTGTGAGGGTTTCTCGATGCGTACAGGCAGTGCAGGCAATTTAGGCAGTACAGGCAGTACAGGTAGTACAGGCGGTATAGACAGAATAGGCAGTACAGGCAGTGTAGGCAGTAGAGACAGTATAGGCAGTACAGACAGTATAGGCAGTACAGACAGTATAGACAGTACAGGCAGTATAGGCAGTACAGACAGTATAGGCAGTATAGGCGGTACAGGCAGTACAGGTAGAGTGACAAATCGGTACACATAGAAGCCTAATCTCGTGTTCCATGGCGATGCTCCTGTCCTTCCATACAAGTATTCATCTGGACACTGCGGTGATTGTCGTTGCTGCCCTAGAGAGGATTTCTGGTTTGGATCATCACTGTCAGCAATGGATCCCAGATGACTACATTGTTCACAGATTCTAGCTTCTGACCATGGCCAGTTTTATCGGTATTGACAATGGTTTAGTGGCTTGCCATGAAGCTGATATTCTCGGCTCTGATTTTCATGACATGTCTTGTTGATTTTTTTTATTCAGTCGTTGGACAAGCTTGGGGAATTCTTGACCAGACGATTATATATCATCTGCAAATCAAAGTGTTTTTGTGATTTTTCTTCTTCCAGTGCCGACTGTGCTGACACAATCTTCAAATGCATCAGTCATAATACGTTTCCGTGCAAAAATGAGGGATGTAGAATGCAAACCCTGATGAACTCCAACAAAGGTTAATACCATTCTCCAGCATCGCTCTGTATGAGCACTCCATGGTCGCTTAGGAGTACAATTGCTGTATGGTGTTGATAAGCGTCTGCCCGATGTCAAATTTCTTCATTGTGGCCTATACTGCCTCCTGCCAGATCTTGTCAAACGCCATTTTGAAGTCTATGGAGATGTGGAGAGCTCTCTCTGGTGCTGGAGACCTTTTTCGCATGGGATACATAGGTCAAAAGTCTGTTCGATAATGCTTTTTGCCTTTGGAGAATCTTTTTCTGGTTGCCATCTATTCAGAATGATTTTGAGTATTTCACTGCTGGAATAGCTGATGACGCTTACAATGCGGTAGTTCTGGAAGTGTAAGAGATTTCCTTTCTCGGGGAGGGTGACCATTTGTGATTGAGTTCATGGCGTGGGTCACGCCCTAGTGTGACTGATATCTTGCTGCAGATGGCAGTCAGGACATCAATTACTGCATCCCCGCCGTTTTTCAAGAGTTCTGTAGAAACATAGTCGATGCCTGTAGCCAGTGATTTCACTGTAGCAATGACTTCTTCACGGAGTATTGAAAAATCGTTCTCTCATTTAATGACCCTGCACTGTTAGCACATTTGTATCTCCTCTGTCCTGTTTGTTGTAGAGTTCAGAGCAGTATTCAGCGCGCCTTTTAATGATGACTTTTTCCTGTGTGAGGCAGTTGCCGTCTTCGTCCTAAATAGTGCTGTCTTGACTTTGTTTTTGTTTGGTCAGGTCCTCACAATCTTAAAATCTTTCTTTTGTGTTGTTGTCTTGTTTGTTTTTAGTGTCCTAAACACTATTGTTCAATCCAACTTTTCTTTGCGTTCTTCATTTCTTCGCTGAATCTTTTGTTTGTAGCACTGTATTTCTCTCCCTCAGTATTCTTGAGCGGTTTTAAGATCCTTCTGGTGTTCTAGTGTTGACGAAGGGATGTATGGTATGACTCGTAGAGTACAGTTGTCATTTAGTCTCAGATGAGAATATTTTCATCCATCATCGTGATCCTCAATGGTTATAGTGAATCGAAGCCTCAAACTCCATGTACTGAGCTCGTGATGACCTCACGTTCGGCTTCCTCTTCACGGACGCAACTGTCGTGAGATGGACGTTGTGGCGTTTTCCAGATGGAGATTCTCACTCACGCCGACTCCACATTTGAACGATTATTGCCATCAACAGATGGCGTCTTGCACATGTTAGATCAGATCTGGCAAAACTGAAAGTCACCGAAGTGACTCGGCCGCAGTTCAGGATCTCCCCTGGAGCGTTGTATTGTAACGACCAAACAGACCGCTCTCTGTCGACAGCGGACTAGAGCTGTGAGCTGTGTGGGTATGGGCGTGTACGAGGGAGCCGGTTTGAGCTACGTAGGAATAACGCCAGTGCGGTAGAACAGAGGGTTGGAAGGCAAGTGATAGGAAGAACAGGGGGGACGGGAAAGCGAGAAAGAAAGGGGCTCCCTCTAAATAAATTCACACACACACACACACACACACACACGCACGCACGCACGCGCGCGCGCGCGCGCGCACACACACACACACACACACACATACACACACACGCGCGCGCGCGCGCACACACACACACACACGAAGACACTGAGAGAGAGAGAGAGAGAGAGAGAGAGAGAGAGAGAGAGAGAGAGAGAGAGAGAGAGAGAGAAAACAGATCGTGTAAGACCAAGCACAGAGTCTCCCACCTTCGCAGTGAGCCTTTCCACCAGGGGGCCTGTAACTGATCGCTGTAGACGTGCCACCACGAACGGTCGGCGGCATAGTCCCCCTTCTGGTGGTTGATAGTCTCCACAAAGAACCCCAGTCGCCCTGAGTAGCTGACCGTGAAACTGAGAGGGGCCCACAGAGAGACACATTCCAGTTTTTACAGGGACTGAAGTAAGGCGATGGGACTAACAGTATTTTGCCCCCCTCCCCCCCCCCCCCCCCCCCCCCCCCCCCCCCCCCCCCCAAAAAAAAAAAAAATCTCAAAACGCCTTAAAAGCGCATTCTGCCTGAGAAAAGAGAGAACAAATAAGGAAAAAAAACAAAAAAAAAAAACACGACAGCCAGAATAAAAAAGATCATTAGTAATTTTTTGAAGATTACGTACGGCTGAGGAACGATCCGTCGCGCCATTTCCACCCCCTCTCCTCCCCTTGCTCCCCTTCTTCTCCCGCACTCGCTCCTTCACAACCATGGGTGTGTGGGAATTAGGGTGGCGGGTCGGAGATAAGGGGTGATACAGTGTGCTTTTTCATCTGGAGGTGTACTCTATTGTAGACACTTAGAAAAAAACAACAACCAACAAACAAAAAAAAAACAACGACCCCCCCTCCCAAAAAAAAAAAACAAACACACAACAAAAAAAAAAAACAAAGACAAAGCAAAAAAACAAACAAACAAACAAAACAAACAAACAAACAAAACAAAAACAAAACAAAACAAAACAAAACAAACAAAAAAAACAAACATGCTGTGTTTTTCGCTAGTAGAGGAAGTGATCTCTGCCTTATGATTCATTGTTTCATCGGATCAGATGTATTTTCATGTTCTTTTCCCTTATTCTC
The DNA here is from genome assembly GCA_016801955.1 of Conus betulinus. Lineage (NCBI taxonomy): Eukaryota > Metazoa > Mollusca > Gastropoda > Neogastropoda > Conidae > Conus > Conus betulinus. The sequence goes on along the minus strand of JADBJO010000694.1, from coordinate 121,221 downwards.
GTAACCAACCATTGCGTACTTTCCTTGCCATAATTCCCCTTTCCCACTCCATTATGTCTTCAACATCCAGACTTCTGGCATTTTGCAACCGAATTCTGAAAGCAATTTCTCTCGGCAGGATCGATTTTTGTGTGTGTGAATGTTGTTTAGGATGGACGCATTTTCGTCATGAAATATTCATAGCACCAAATTCCCTCGCAATTACATTTTTAAAGAGCCATATGACTGTTGATGCATTAATGATTGCAGGCTGGTGCATGTATTTCATTTATGTCAAGGGGAAGGGGAGGCGGGATCGATTCAACCTGTGGACGAGCTATCTGTTCATAGTGTATATCCTGTAAGTTGGATAAGTACAAAGAACGTCATCCCCTTTCCACAATTTATTGTTCAGCATCAAAAACAAAGTAACCACGACACTCCAATTGTCAAACCCTTTACAATCTGGAGCAAAAGTAAAACAAACAAACAAAAAATCACATTTTAATTCTTCCAGGTCACTGAGAAGGTATGGAACAAAAGAACAAAAGTGTGTCATTGTGCTGTTGTAAAAATTTGAGGAAATAAAAAAGAACGAAGGAAAAAAAAAAAAAAACTCGTGTAAATTTACAACAATTTGATTCTCCACGCTTGGTATATTTCATTATGTTCATTTGGAGAAGTTTGGGAAAACACACACACACACACACACACACACACACACACACACACACACACACACACACACACACAGAGTGTTTGAATTTCCCATATTCACACAATTCCCCGTGGTCACTGAACAAAATAAAGATCAGGGCATGTCAGGAATTGTGCCCAAACTCCTGGTGGTTTTGTGTTTATTTATTAGGGGAGTGTGTCACTGGAGAACATGGATCGCTTGTGTAGGCTATCGACAAAAAAGGATTTTAGAGTCTCGTGCCTGCGCTCACCTGTTCAAGAAGACCGTGCAGCATGCAAGCTGAGGGAGCTTAGGGAGATTTGTTACCTGTAGGGTGGGAAGTTGAAACAGAGAGAGAAAAGGCTGGTCGACGGCGCCATAAAGACAGCGAGACTCTGCACGAATGCACGCCTCATTTTCCTTTCTTCAAAGACACAGGAAGTGTCTTGTTAGATTGTAAATTGAAGGCCATGGCTGTTCCAGAAATGAGGAACCGTCGGGTCGACCATGATGAAGAAAAGAAAATGTGAAAAAAAAACAAAGAAGATTTGGCTATGAGGATGCATAGTTTGGTCTTAGACTGCATGGTAGGCAGTAGTTTTGACGCTTTCCTTTCACATCGATTAAACTCAGGCGTTAAGCAGGAAGTGTTCATCAGGAAACTGGAGGAACACCCTCAGAGACGCATACATTAGGTGAATGAGCATTGACAGTGTGATTCCAGTTTTCCCATCGGAGCATAGCACACTTAGCTCTGGGAGAAGCAAGCAAGGGATGCAAGATTATTCAATCAATTATTGATTTATTTTTCAACCTTGGGACGCTGAGGTCTCTTAGGTCAGCAAACAATAAACATGGACCACACAGCTTGGTAAACACAGATATGGACTAGAATACACACAATCACGCCTTTTTGGCGAAACTTAACTGAACAGAACAGTGCCTCCGTTGGTGAGCCACAAATCTCTACCCCGTCACAATGTTCGGTCATCATGTCGACCAATTCATTAGTTATAACCCACTTAGCTAATTATGAAATATGTCAGTCACGTACAGAACGTTCATGCCCTACAGATACCTCAACCACCACAGACATACTTGAAGCGGCCATCCTGGTCTGCCGCTTCTTGAAGCAGGTGGATCAGTTCTCGCTGGGCCGTATTCCGCAGCAGCGTCACCGTGATGTTGAAATATGGCGGCCGGAAGTTGTTGGCAGCGGTCAAAGTCACATCAATGGGCGGTCCACACAGTGTACATGGCTGGCTAAAAACACACACCGTGTTGACAGGGTGTACATTGCTCAGTGCCTTGGACTAAAACACAGAAAGCGTTGACAGGCTATCTTTTTTTTTAAATTCATTTATGGCAAAACAGACATCACACTTTGATTGGTGATTCACACAAAGGCCACTATTAACCAAAGCATGCAAAACGTGATGATGGGCAAGTCCTACAACATACATTATTTACCAAAACACATAAAGCGTTGACAGGTGATTTACGTAGTGTGCAACGCTAACTAAATCACAAATAGCATTTTAAACGGAGCGGCGATTAACACAGACTACTTTGTCACTAAAACATACAAAGTATTGATAAATGATACACAAGATCACACAAAGGACACTATTAACCAAAGCGTGCAAAACGTTGATGGGCAAGTCCTACAACATACATTACATTCTTTCCTTTGGAGGACTATTGCTTTTGTTATTGATAAATGATTCACACAGTGTGGATTACTGACTAAATGACACACAGAGCGTTCATGTGCAATTCTCATGGCGTACCTTGCTGACTGTTACTGTGACACACAAAGCGATGATAAGCGAATCACACAGTAAGCCTTTAAACTTTTGACTAAGGGGAGCGAAGATTTGATGGTTGTTTCACCAAGTGTACATTGTTCTGAAGTACACAAAAAATGTTGATGAACAATTCCAAATTTCAATTGATGTTAACATCTTCATGGATAAGTTTACACCGAGTATGTTGTCGACTAAAACAGGAAAACTGCTATTGAGGAATTTGTACAGTGTACATCGTTGACTGAAACACGCAAAGGGTTGTTGAGGGTAGGGGTGGGGGGGTGGGGGGGGATGTTTCACGCTGTTCATCGATGACCAAAACGCAAAAACGCAGAAAATTTGATGGGTGATTCAAACAGAGGACATTTTTCACTTAAACACAAAAAGTCGGTATGATGGGTGATTCACACAGTGTACATCGGTGACATAAACATGGAAAGCGTTGATGGCCCAGTCACATATGTCATACACAGTAAAATGAAAATACACAGGTTTATCAAACTACGGCGCCTTTTTTTTATGTCTGTGGATGTTTTGGTTATTCTTTCCAAACGGATTTTCCCACAGAATTTTGCCAGACACAATTTCCTCGCTATCGATTGCTCTTTTACGTTCATACTGTACACATGATCTCGCTTGATCGTTTCTTCCGACAGATTAACACTCAGACCAGCATTTATAGTCTACTGAAAATGGGATGGAAAATTCGAACTACACACCCAGGAATCACTCGCTCCCAACGATTATGCATCGTCTACCGGGCCACCTTCTCAATAGCTATCGTCATGTATCTAATCATTATTGAGAGGAAAGGCTCAAGTTTTTGTGCGCAAGAAGACACATCAGAAGCACGGAGGAGGAGGTACAGAGATTCATGCTGCGATTATTTCCTTTCACATCTACAACTCCCCAGGAACACCTTTTTCTACCATCACGTATTGTCATGTCTCTTACCGGTTATCAGGGGGAAAGGTTCAAGTTCACTGTACAAAAAAAGAGACCTCAGAAGAACGAGACAGTGTAGATATTGTCGCTGCTAATGCTTGCTTTCATACCCACACCATGGCCACATTTTGACTTTTTATTTTTAAAGCACGTATTGTCACGATCACAAGAGGGGGCCTCGAGTTTTGTACACAAGGCACGTCAGAAGCACGAAGGAGGAAGTACAGATAAGAGATTCTTTCTACCGTTGTTTCCTTTCACGTCCATACCGAGGCCACCATTCTAGTATCTATCGTCATGTGTCTTACCGATCATCCAGCAGTAAGGCAAAAGTTCCTTGCACAAGAAAACTCAGAAGTGCCAAGGAAATAGTGCAGCGGAGATTCATCCTTCTTCGTTTCACTTCTACACCACAGGATAAAAACTGCACAGGTTACACAACGGACCCGAGATTGGCGAATGATACTGTCTCCTAGCCGATAGTTGATGCTTTGGCTGGAAAAAGATCAAATACTTCGTTTTATAGAGATCGGCGTCGGTCGCCACTCAAACCGTGGGAAGCAAGCGCACGTCCCGCACATGGTGGTCGTTATCTCTGAGGGTACTTCCTTATTGCAGTTCAGTGGGGCAATATACGGCAGCTGTACGGTTTACAGTACTAATGTTTACAATGGGGATCCTGTGACATTCAGGACTGACATGCACATCCACCAGAGGGGACAGGGCGAACAGGGGCCTGGCCGGCCTGGTGGATAACGCATTGTTCTCTTGGTTCCACGGTTCCGCGTTCAATGCCCCGTTTGAGACAGTAAGCCGAGGAGATGTTCTCTTCCGAGTCAGCAGCTGTAAAGACTCCACACCATTCCAAGCATCTGGGTGATGTCCCGTGTGTGAATGTATGTAACAACCACAAGAACAGCCAGTAACAACAATACCAGCCAGTAACAACGATAACAGCAATAGCTGCAATCACCACGAAAACTACCAGTCACCAAATAATAAAAGTCTTGTGATTTCGTTCCATCCTGTTCTGTCAATTGTGAAAGAGTAGAGCATTGTGCGCAGGTGGAATGTTTCACCCATCCACCCACGCACGCACGCACACACACACACACACACACACACACACACACACACTGGAGTCGTCTTCGCACATCATACACAAAAGTCGGTATGTGGCTAGCTTAACGGTAAATTTATAGCACAGGCCTTACGCAAAAAGAAAAAAAAATCACTGCAGGCTGGTAAACCTCGAAGATTTAACTGAAGAAGAAGAAGAAGAAGAAGACACGACAGAAAGAAGATCGTAAACATTTTCCAGTCTATATAGCAGGTGGTCAGGGTTTTAGTAGTTCACCAGTCGTTAGTGATACACATCGATACCTATTTGACTTTGCTGATTGGTTCTGTTCGTCTTCTTTTTCACCTACCTCATAATCCGTAGCACCTCAATAGTATCACACACCTTGTCGCTCACTCCGGTTCCGTGATCACTGCAACACCCTGGTTTATCCCGTCGCAGCAGCCCCAACATCGGCAAGGTGAAATCAGTAGCGAGTCGTCTTGAGGCAACCCACCAGAGGAGATATTGCATTGCTGCCGAGTCACTTCAGTGATACATGTTCTGACCCAACATACGCAGGCCCAGTAGCCACTAAGCCCCTCTCCTATTCCTTCCCAGGCCCCCCAACAGGCGAAGATAATTGCTTAGTCGCAGAGACAGACAGCATGACTGAACAAGTGTTCCCCTCCGATGGCGGAGCAGGTTTGTTTAGGTTTATGAATATAGCCCAGCCGATGACGCGGAACTTTCTCAAGGCTGTCATCACATACGAAGAACGCTCTTGTCCTGTAAGCAACCACAGCAGTGAACACAATATACTGTTTTACAAACTATAGACTTTTCATTGATAATGTATTGCTCATTTCCTTATCTTTGGGGCAACAAACAAACGAAACAAACAAACGAACGAACAAAACAAACAAACAAACAAACCAGGCTCTGCTGAGGGCGCCACGTCTTTCCCATATTTTTTATCCTCATTTAAAAAGAAATACTCGTGAAAGAGAAAAAAAAATCGCTGGGAAAAGCCATCTGGATAATCATACACACATAAACAAACACAGTAAACATACTTAGACAACTATCGTCACTCTGCTCAGTGTGTACATTTTCACTCCCTTGTTGTCGAATTACAAGGATGGGCGTACCAGCCTATGTACGTCGATTATCTGTGAACACATGATTCTGATTTGAGTAACAATGAAGCAGTCACTGTGAGCCTATCAGCAGATATATACTTACGTTTACAAGTGCATACACCTCGACTCTTCACTTTCTCCTAATCCACCCTTCCGCTTTCCAATTGCGAGTGCACGCACGCACGCGCGCGCGCGCGCGCGCGCGCACACACACACACACACACACACACACACACACACACACACACGGCAGCCCTGATTTAGCCCTTTACGGTCGGCTGGGCTATAAGCAAAATTACCTTACCATACACACACAGTATGTTATGCTATAGATATTGGTGATATTGGATATAGTATGCTATAGGGTCTAGTTTGATATTCGGTATGGTATGGTATTGTGAGGTATGGTACGGTATGATATGACAGATAGAAGCATTATATGCTGTCGTATGGCTGAATCATAGAATTAAGTGAGTCCCACCTGGAAGATGAAGCTTAATTCGGATTAGTTCGAGAATGACACTGGTGACGGCTCATTACATAAGATGCTGTGTCATCGGAAAGGATCCATCTTTCTTCTTTCTGGTAAAAACTGGTGATATACCCTCTGTAAGTAGTGATCACACAGGGAGATCACCTGTTTATCTAACAGCTGGGACGCTTCTGAGTCAATATCACTCTCACAACTAATCGTAACTGTCTGCCTCACTGAAAGAGGATGTAACATGGACATTACTATGAAATCCATTTTTCACTCATGTGACCATTGCAAGAATGTCTAAGTCACTAGTTAGTTTTTCTTTGTCTCTTGAAAATGTCTTAATCTACCAGCCACATATCCTTAACTTCAGAGACAATAGAAATTCATTCACCTCTTAATCTACAGTGTCTAAATGTGATTATGGCGGCCTTCATTGCCAAACTGAGAGTGAAGATTGACCTGCCCTTTCCATGCTCGTGTAGCTCTAGTTGCGACTGGGGTATTAGTTTGGTTTGTCAATTTCCCATAAAAAAAGACCCCCGTTCTCTTTACAATGGACCATGTTTGTAATGAACAGTTGACACACTTGCCCTCAGTCTGTCCAGTTCTCTCTCTCTCTCTGTCCAGTGGCCGCCAAGTCATTTCCAAACCATTTGTCTGCAAAGTAGTTCGCGAGGTTTTTGTCGTACGTACAGGCAACTGGTTTATTTGCATGGTGTTTCAGCGCACTTAGCCTGCGTGGGGAAGTTTCCTGTTACGCGTGCCCCAAATAAAGCTTTTGCGCCAGTGCAATGACTCGCTCTCTTTTCAACCCTTTGACTACTTTCCAGCCAGCGTGTTGGACATGAGCTGGGAGTTTGCGCCAGATTTCTGGGTTTACTGAGGGGAGTTGGAGTGTCGGACAATCGGCCTCCTGCGTTTGTTTGGAAATCTGCCATTCACAAGTTTGGCAAGATTGCCTCGGACATTTTACCCTTGGTGCTCGTCTTCGTTGACATCATGCTCCATATCTTTCAGTGCACTTTTTTTTTTACTTATCCTTGGTGGGAGTAGGGTAAGCACACCACTTTTCTTCTTCAAGCTCTTCGTCTTTGCGAAAAGTGAGTGATGATCACTGAGAGTGTCGAGCCGCTTGGTTTTCGTGTTTTCTGAGAGGAAGCAATAGGCATACCTTTGGTGTCTGAAAGTTCAGATTCTCGTTGAATTCTTTTATGGCTTCACCATTTAGCACCCATTTCATGCAAAAGGCGTCGAACCAAATGTATTCCCAGTCCTGCCTCATTTGACTCATCCTGAGCTGAATCGGACAGTTTCGGGGTTTGTTTCCCACATGACAGACGTAGTCCAAATAACACGAGCAGGCGGAGCAGGTTTGGGACGAAACAAATTTGGACTGTCAAACTCGACAACAAAAACACAATAGTAATATATTACACGCATTTAAGTTGTGAAAATATACGGTCACATTATTGAACACACGCGATAATTAGGGAAAAAATCCTTGTTGGCACAAGGAATCCGAATGTCAATTTCAGTGGGGATGTAGATTAAAGTTTAATCTATGGTGTGAGATTCTCACCAAAAACGGAGAAAGTAAGTACCTGTCTTCCTTGTTGATTCCTGTTTTGGTCCGCATGCACCAAGAAACTAAAGAAGCGCAAGAGAAGCCCTTTCCTGTGCACATGTGTGCCACGTGGCTGGTCACAGATGGGTTCTGGCATCGACTGGTGGATTTCTCACTCACTGCATCTCATGTAATTATCGTCTGACCAATGGCAGATGAGGTACAAAATAGTATATTATAGTGTTGCATGGTAAATAGCATGGCATGGCATGGAATGTAGTATGGTATGTTCCGGTATGGTATTATATGGCATGGAATGATATGATACAGTATAGTTATGCATGTAGATTTTAACAGTATTGTATGGAATGATGTGGTTTGGCATGATTCAGAACGGTAATGGTATGGTATGTGTGGCAGGTAAATCATTATATTGTATACGTATGCAAGGTATGGTATGTTATCGAAAATTACGGTATGGTATGTATAGTTATGGATGTGGATTTAGATGTTATTATATGGAATAATATAGTGTTGCATGATTAAGTATGGTATGGTATGGCAAGCATGTAAGACATTGTTTTGTACATGTAAATAAAGGGTAGTATGATATGCTTTGGCATAGTATGACTATAGTTTAGTATCACAGCAGTATCCATTAAAATCTTGCTCAGAAATGCTCCACCAGATGTGAGTTTTTTTAGTCCCTGATATAAATGAAACATTTGATCTGATCTGAGACCTAGAAAGAAAGATTTTAAAGCAAGCCTTGTGTGTGAAAAAAAAATGGTTTACTGATCTTTTATTATATTTTACGACCATGTAAAGAAATAACTTTGATAAAGTCATACGCTCTGATATTTCTCTTGTATTTAGCTGGGCCATAAAAACATAAATTGAATTAGCTGGGTGTGGATGGGAGTGTGTGTGTGTGTGGTGGGGGGGGGGGGGGAAGGGATGACCTTGTGGCAGTGTTGATGTTTTATTTGATTTTCCTCTTTAAATTTTATGGTGATCTCAAAGCGAGACATCCCACAGAGCCACAGAGCTGTATTAAAAAAAAAAAGCTACCATTATGAGATGATGCGTGTATAAATGTTAAAGCTCGTGCGATGTGTTATCATTTTCATGTAAGAAATGTATTTATTACGAGTTTTATCTTCTTCTCATGAAGAACTCTGTGGGAGTCACTGGGACGCCATGATGAAGAAAAATTCATCAGGTTCCTCTGGTTCTATCGGTTGTATGCTAAGACCTGGGTTTCTGAAAATAGTTTCCTTATCCATCCTGCAATGTTTCAGTTGTTTTTTTCTTCTCCATCTCCCTCCCTAGAAGTTTGTTTTATCAAAGCAGCTGGATCTTGTTACCTGGCCATTCCAGCGCAGTTTTCCTTTCTTAATTGATGCCAGTAGATCTTCACGTGGTCCGATGCGCTGCTTGTTGACTGCAACTATGTGTAGTATATCTGAAGGTTAATACCTCGCAGTAACACATCATTTCCCTGGCTTGGATTCTTCTTTACCGGTCCGCTCTGGGGGTCCATGTCTCCATGGATACAGAGAGATGAAACTATAGCACTGCACTTAGGAGCCTGATCTTGTGCTTCACTGAGATGTAATTGTCATTCCATGTAGGTTTTTGTCTGGTAGATGCTGATGTTGTCTTTGCTGTCGCTGACGGGACTTCTGGTTCGGATCCCTCATTACTAATGAAGGATCCCAGATAATTAAACCGTTGAACAGCTCCTAGCGTCTGTTGTGTTAGTACTGATGGTTGTGGCGGTGCGGCTGGCTATCATCAACTTGCTCTTCTTTGCACTGATTCCATGCAAATCTTATTGTTAGATCCGTCTTTTAACTGTCTCTCATTCACTGCCTGCTGGGCCTTCGATGTCATCCGCATAGTGAAGGTTCACGATGGTTCGGCCTCTGATGTTAACTAGGGTGACCTTCAAGTGCATTAGGTATGATACATTCCAGGATTAGGTTAGAGAGTGCGAGAAACAGAAGGCAGCCCTGAAGAACACCAACTGGAGTGTGGAACCACTTTCCAGTAGCACCCTGCTTGAGCACTGTACTGCTATCGTTTTATACATATGTAAGTGTCTGTCCATTCATTCTTTTGTGATGTTTATTGCACCTGACGCAATTAAGAGAAACTTTTTTTTATCTGGTACAAACGTGATTTATTTCACCAGCCGCCGTGGCGAAGTGGTTAGCGTCTCGGACACCCGGCTGGGAGGTCGTGGGTTCGATTCCCATCAGAGTCATGTGGGTTTTCTGCCCCGACCGGCTCCTACCCAGAGTTGAGTTTGCTGCGGACTCAGTTGGGAAGACTGGGACCACACAGTCGAGCTTCATCCACTTAATGGATGCGTTTCTGAGAGAGTTGGTCAAATTTCCTGACCAACACTGCAGGTGTCTGTATCTCTTGGGCCTGGTTGACGACGGGATATATTATGAAAGGAAGCGAAGAGTACAGCCCTGTCATGTAGTCTCAGACCGAAATGGAAATCCGTAGCATCATCTTAATCATCCTCATTCTCATCGATCAGCATTAAAAAAAAAAATGTCTCAAGTTCTGTGGCCCTTCATGCCCTGCTCTCAAGGTGACCTCAATTTCGATGTACTCTCCACGTCTGTGGCCTTGGTTGGTTCCGTCGGGGTCACCGGTATCGGCGAGTCCATGGGGGCTGTCGTTGGACGGACCGGGCTGTGGTTGTGGACGGGGTGTCGGAATGAGCGGCCTGGGTGCACTGCCTCTGAGGTGGTGCAGAGGTTGGGACAGCAACAAAAAAAAAAAAAACAAACAAAAACAAACAAAAAAAAAACACACGTTATTTATTTCATATGAAAGAATGAAAGAACTTGTTTTCTTTCAAACAGCCCAAAATAATCAACGAGAGAGAGAGAGAGAGAGAGAGAGAGAGAGAGAGAGAGAGAGAGAGAGAGAGAGGGGGGGGGGGGTGGGGTAGGTGGAGTGTGGGTGGTTACCCGGGAGGTGGGTGGGGGGATTGTAACTCAAGAGTTGCCGACACGAAATCGTCTGTACAAAGTTATCCAGATGCCAAACGGGGGAGGAAGCATATCAAATCAGCCGTGAAGCCGACAGACACTACGCTTGAAGACGCTCCCCCCCCCCCCCCCCCTTCCCAGTAAACGCGCTGAACGCATGCAATATGCTTCCAGAACTTTTACCCTGGACCCCCACCCTCTCCCCGCCCTCACCCTCACCCGCGCACTCTTCTCGTCGCCTGACAACATTTTAGTCTGCTTCAGCGAACCGCTCTTGTCTTGCGCAGAATTTTTGTGACTTCACTCCCACAATGCATCCATCATGGCTGCCGTCAAACGGTGCTGTTCTGCGCATGTCTTGCAGTCCCACGTGTTTCTGAAGAATGTCGTAATCAAGCCATGACAACCTTCCCTCTTTTTCTTTATTTTGATGTGTTCGCGCGAGGGAAACCATCTGTCGAAAATTTGAAACAGAAATATGATATTGGGCAGGCAGGATCAAGAAATCGCGCTTCAGACATGTCGGAGATCCTCTGTGATAGAGAAACC
>JADBJO010000694.1:90000-95000 GCA_016801955.1 Conus betulinus | reverse complement strand
CTTCCATTGTAATCTGTCCCACATACGAATTGATTAGAAACACGACACATCACTGCTCAGAGGAAGATGGACAGAGATAACGTTCCGTAGACCTCCGCCAAGCCTCAGATGGTCAGAGATAGTGTCCAACATCGTCCAGACAAATCAGACTGACATGATGTCCGGCATGACATAACACGGACAAGACCCAGACATGATGTCCGACAAATTAAAAAAAAAAGGTGTACAGAAATGATTTTTGACAAAAAGACTTCCCGGACAAAGAAGGAGGGACACGATTTCCGACAGAACATCAAGAACTGACGTGGTGTCCAACATAGCTCCCACCAGGCAAAGATGGACAGACATGATGTCCAGCAGAACATCACCTAGAGATGACGAACGAATATGATGCTGAAATGACGCTACCTGGAGCAAGGCGAAAAGACATGATGTGCAACATAACATTACCTACACAAGGATAGCAGACATGGTGTTAAAATAACACCATCCCGACAACATGAAAATCCTGACGTTCAATGTCACATCACCCAGACAAAGATGGACGGATATGGTGACAAAACAATTTTTTTTTTTTTTAACATTATATAAGGAAGGTCAAAATAACGCACGTTCTCGTTCTCCAGTGTGGTGACTTCATTCATTGAAGAAGATTGTGTTTTATGCTGTCTTACTTTCATTTCATCCGTTGCCTAAACTGCTGCTGGTTTAACATGTCCTCAGCCCTGCGATGTTCCCCTGTTCTGCCCAGTAATCGTCTGGGCAATGAACCACTCGAGTTGTCTCCTCTTCCATCGCTGTTACTGAGGGACATTGTTTATCTCATGTCTGTTGGTTGGTTTGTTACTTTCTCTGAGTTCAAGACAACGCAAAAGCTGCTAAATCGATTTCAAGAAAACTTGATGGTAAAGAAAGGATTTGATCAGGGGACAAACCCATTACATTTCGTGATGGATCCTTGATGCAAAGTGCAATCTAACAGCTGATACAGAATCGTACAGCAAGACTGTTGCGAACATGGTGAGTACAACTTTTAATCTGTTCCAATTATTACCAGCGGTTACTTTACCTGGTGACTAGTTCACTGTGGTGGAGGTGTGCACTCTCCCCAGTGTACTTTTAGCTGATTTTTTCTTTATCTTCTCCTTCTTCTACTCTCTTTTCTCTCATGTACACCTCCTTTCCTTTGTTGCTTCTTCCTTTTGCTATTATTCTCTTCTAGTTCAAGTTGTGTGTTGTAGCAACTCTCTCTCTCTCTCTCTCTCTCTCTCTCTCTCTCTCTCTGGTGTGTGTGTGTGTGTGTGTGTGTGTGTGTGTGTGTGTGTGTGTGTGTGTGTGTGTGTGTGTGACAGTTTCTGTCCATTCTTTTCAAAACAGCAACAACGAAACCAATAACTATATTGACATGAATCTCTCTCTCTCTCTCTCTCTCTCTCTCTCTCTCTCTCTCTCTCTCTCTCTCTCTCTCTCTCTCTCTCTCTCTCTCTCTCTCTCTCTCTCCCTCCCCCCATCCCTCTCTCTCCCTCTCTCCCCTCTTGTCGATGGAGTAAGAGGAACATACATAAGATCAATAACTCCAGTGGTTTTCTGTGGAAAGCAAGCAGACCAGAGGTTTCCAGCCCTCGGTTTTCTATGCTTTCCCTGTTTGTCTGGTCCGTGCTTTGTCCGAAATCACTGCTGGGAACCAGTCAGCGTCCTCATGGGATACAGGACAGGAATTGTCTCCCATGTTTACACAGCAGTGTTCTTGCCCCGGCGTGAAAGGGGAGAGAAGTGTTTAGAGTGTGGCGAAGCCACGTTATTGGTTTTAAGTTACCTCGTCACCTCTGCCACCTTTTGGCGTCTTCATTTGAGAGTCGTTCGTTATATGATTATATGATTCCCCCCTCCCCCCACCGGGAAAGTGTCGGTATCTGACTGGCATATCATGGAAAACATTCAGATCCAATGAATCATGCCATTCTATTTTGTGTAGCTAGGCGACAGTGGCTGACGTCAAGCATTTTTTTTTGTGATTGATGGGATTTAATATGTATGATGGCAAAGCTGCATCTGAAGATGCAGTTAATGGTGATGAGAAACCTTCTGAAGAACACTCAGCATCTCCTATATATTTAAAGATACGTAAGATTGCAGACTTCATTAGGCAGACACGCTGACCGCAGTGAGGTAAACAAGCTGAAGAGGAGATCAAGCGGATTCTTCTGGACTTCTCCATGGAACAGTGCTAGAGAACTGAAGACAGGGTCGGCAGCGAAAGAGGTGGACACACGCCATTATTGAATGGACTGCAGAGACCTTTGTATTTGTCCACAGCTTTCAATAGTGAATACAACTGGTACTGCTTTCAGCATTGTGGTTTTCCTCTCCGTCCTGATGGATTCTGGAACCGAACCAGTGTCAAGTCAAGTCAAGTCAAGTCAAGTCAAGTCAAGTAAACTTTATTATCTCAATTTGAGAAATTAATTTGTGGTCGCACACATTCACAGCAACTAAACAATATTTTTTCACATTACCCATTTTCTCACATATGACGTACATTCATATAAAGGAATTTGGATTTCAATTAAACATCTCCTCGGTTCATAAAATCAATGGACAGGGGAATAAAACTTGTTTACATCTGACACTTCTGCATTTAACCGATCGATATCTTCGTCCTGACTGAAGAAGGTCATACTGATTTGCAAGAACGTGGGTCTGGTCACACGCAATCTTCTTCGCTTTACAAACAACACGGCACCTGTACAGCTCACTCAGACTTTTTTGTCTCTCACCAACGATTTTTCCTCCCACGTTCACCACTTTCTCAAGCACATTTCTACTCTTCATAGTCAACCCACCATACCAACACATGAATGAGAAAGTTAAAACAGATTCCAGAAGCATGAATAAAATGTCCGAAGAATGTCAGTATTCACATGAAATGATCGCAGCTTGCGAAGACAATATAATCTGGTTTGGCATTTTTTTGTGGACATACTCAACATGGGATTTAAAATTCAGCTTATTATCTATAAAAGTTCCTAAATATTTGTATGATTCAACACGTTCTACTTCAGCACCTTTGATAAAAAGCGGTGGTACAGCTTTTGGATTCTTTCTAAAATCAATCAACATTTCTTTCGTTTTTGTTACATTCAGATCAAGATAGTTATGATCGCACCAGTCAACAAATCTTTGAACCTCCTTGAAGTAAACAGAATCAGAGTTGGAAAGATACACGAGTGCTGGGTCATCTGAATATTTAATGTACAAAGTTGAATCACTTCCTGAACAATCATTTGTGTACAGAGTAAAAAGCACTGGTGATAAAACAGTACCCTGGGGCGCGCCAGTTGAAATGACTTTGGAAGACGAAACAACACTTTGATATCGAACAGACTGTGTCCTCTGTGTTAGAAAATCAATTATCCAAGAATGAGCTTGTTACACACATTTATGTTAATGAGTTTCTTTGCCATCAGATGTGGTTGTATGGTGTAAGAAGTTGCTTTGGATGCTGGGAAGTCAGAGACGTGTTTTGCCAATGGGGAGGGACAGCTTGAATAATGGCTGACCAGTGGAAGTACGTAAATCCGTGCGAGTGGTTCTGTATACTTCACACAATTGACAGACATCAGCATCCTGGTCATTGTCATTTTGGTGGATATATCTTCACGTAGGTGTCCTCTTTCTTTCCCTCATATCGTTATTACAGGCGTTTTATGCTTCTTGGAATGTTTACAATGGTCAGGTTACAGAACACAGACTCTCCCCCTTCCCCTTTCAAAACACACACACACACACACACACACACACACACACACACACACACACACACACACACACACACACACACACTCACATGGCCATGTTTGGGAAATTTACGCCTGGCTGAGGCCGTGACCCCTCGTGAAGGGGTGTAACTGATGACAATCTTCATAGTATCCCAACGCCTACGCACTGTCATGACTAACGCTCATTCAGAAAAAAAATATTATGTAAGAAAAAAAAAAAATGCAACTTCAACGCTCATCAATGAACAGAATTCAAATAATTTATTCATGAGTACATACTGTAAAAAGGGCTTATATACTGGCCCATAAATTTGTGAAATTTCGACAGTATATGCTGAACTATTAATTTTTGTGAGACGGGGGCAGCATTACACGAAATTCAATTTATTTTCTATCCCCTTTCTGGAAAATAGGTAGAGTAAATCTTGTTCCATATGTAATCAGTGACGGTAACAATTCGATTCAAATGTAATAAATATCTAGAGTGGATGTTGTCAACATGTACTTCAAGTGTCCGTCCATGTTAATCAGTTAGTAGGTTTTTTAAAATTATGTAAGACACACACACACACACACACACACACACACACACACACACACACACACACACACACACACACACACACACACAAACCCTGTAAATATTCTATTGCTATCATTGACATGAAAATTGTATTCTTGCCATTTGGATAAACCGACAGAAAAGATAAAAAGAAGAGAACCCCGTTTCTTCCATGAGGACAAAAAGAGAAGAGGAGAGAGAGAGAGAGAGAGAGAGAGAGAGAGAGAGAGAGAGAGAGAGAGAGAGAGAGAGAAGAGATCTTTTAGAATGGCAATCCATTCATCACACTGAAGTGTTATCGGGGGTCGAACTGTCAGCAATCCCCCCCCCCCCCCCCCCCCCCCTTGCTTTAGAAGAGCAGCTCCCCAATGCTTACAAAGAGACAGACCTTCCTTGTGTTCTGTCCACACAGGAACTAATCACAGCACGGCTTGATACCCTACTCAGAGAATGATGGACACGCGTAATGTCCAACAGAACACCGCGTAAACAAAGATAGACAGACAGAATGTCCAACACATCACCCAGACTAAGGCAGGCAGACATAATGTCCTATATAACATGGCCAGATAAAGACAGACAGATGCGAATTCCAATATGACATTACCCGGACAAAGACAGACAGATGTGAATTCCAATATGACATTACCCGGACAAAG
>JADBJO010000694.1:85000-87500 GCA_016801955.1 Conus betulinus | reverse complement strand
GCGCGTGCGCGCGCGCACGCGTTTGATAGTCTTTTTTTTTTGCTGTTAATCTTTAAAATAGTGACAAGGAAAACAATATCTAGATTTCCTTCTCTCTCTCTCTCTCTCTCTCTCTCTCTCTCTCTCTCTCTCTCTCTCTCTCTCTCTCTCTCTCTCTCTTCCAGTCGATGGAGTAAGAGGAACGTACATAGATCGATAACTCCAATTGTTTTCTGTGGAAGGCAAGCAGACAGACCACAGGTTTCTAGCCCTTGGTTTCTATGCTCTCCGTGTTTTGTCTGGACCATCTTTTGTCCGAAATCACTGCCTTGGACCCGATCACTCTCCTCTTGGAACAAGCGCGAAAAGGGAATTGTCTCCAGTGTTTTAACAGCAGTGTTCTTTCCCTTGCGTGGAGAGAGAAAGAAGTGTTTAGAGTGTAATGACGTCTGATAATTGATTTCAATGTAGAGCAACCGAGTTTTACTTCAGCAATGTCCGTCATCTGTTCGCATTTTTACGTTATGTTATCATATACTTCACCTTCCCTTCCCTTGGGGAAAATAATCAGTATATGATGGTAAATAGTCAGGTCAGTGCTTTATACAGCCCAATGGTAGAAGCGTGTTTAGTGTTTGCCTATTTTTGCTTAACTTTGTGACAGTGGGTGGCCTACAGCATGTGTCGTGATTGAGCGGATTTTGAATGTATGTCAAACACGGCCTGTGACGGCAGAGCTTCAACAGAGGTTCTGATTAGTGGAGATGAGAGGCTTCGGAATTATGCTCTACATCACCTGTTTGTAGCAAGTCACAAGTGCAGAAGCTCACAGAACGTTCAGGCGCAGCAGGTGAGTCACTTTGAAGACCCCGTAGATCACAGTGAGGTAAAACAGCTGAAGTGCTATGGATGTGCCATGAAATCAAGTGGACTGTGCTACACCATCCTCCAAAGAACAATGCAAGGGAAGAGGTAACAGGGTCAGCAGGGCAAGAGATGGACACACACCATTATTGAATGGACTGGAGAGAGAGCTTTGCCATGATGAAACGCCTTTGCCCACGACTTCGGGAAATGGAGACCACTGGAACAGCATCCAGCATTTGCAAGTTTCCACTCAGTTCGAATGGACTGAGGGACCAGTGTAGGAAGGGAAGTTCTGGTAGATTCTGGCCAGTCAGAAACATGTTTTTTCCCATCAGGAGTGGATGGGCTTCAGGAATGGAAGAGCAATGTAGGCACACATCACCATACGCATGTTTATGCACGTGGACACCATTGGCAGACATCGGCATCACCATTGTCATCTACGTTGTCATCTTGGTGGAATGTCTTCATGCATATGTCCTCTTCCTTCTCCCCATGTCATCATGATGGACATGTTTTTTTGCTTCATGATCTTTTAACTCTGTCCAGGGTACAACACCTAAATACCTCCCCCTTAAGCACACATAGGCCACATACCCACGCACATACTTGTGCCAAGATAACTTATTCATGATTAGGCCAGAGCGCCACATGAAAGGGTGCAAGTTAATGATAACCATCGTGACAACGTCTCTTTCATTCACATAAAAAATGTCATTAACGTTCAAAGCGTTACAATATTAACAGTCATGATGACTGATAGAACAGGTCCCAGACAAAGATGGAGGAGCACGACGTCCAACTGAACATCAGGGACTAATATGATGTCCAGCATAGCACCAATCGACAAAGATGGACAGACATCATGCCCAAAATAACATCACCCAGACAAAAAGGCAGACGGAAATGGTGACAAAAAGATTTTTTGCATGGTAGGAAGAAAGGTCAAAAGAGCACACGTTCTCTCATACAGTTCTTCGTGAAGCGACTCCTCTATTCGGAGAGGAAGACCGAGTTTCGTGCTTTCTTACTTTCACTCCACTTCTTTCTAAGATGTTGCTGGTTTGAATAACATGTCCTCAGCCCTGATGCTTACCCTCTCGTTTCCCTGCTTCTCCCCGTGGTCGGTTGGGCTAACAAAAACACACACACACACGAGTCGTCTCCTGTCATTATCACGTCAGCCGACAGGTTATGCTTTCACTCGTATGTGGGTTTGTTTCCCTGTGCTCAAGCTGAGCGCAAAAGCTGCCGAGTCGACGTTTAACAAAACTTGGTGTAAGGATAGAATACGACAAAGGGACGAAAGCATTGAATTTTGTGAATCCCGTTGTGCAGATAAGAATTTAACAGCTGATCCAGGATCTTACAGCATGACTGATGTGAACATGGGGAATCAATCCTTCTGTCCGGACTATTGTCACCAGCAGTTACTTTACCCACCGAATAGTTCACCGTGGTGCAGTTTTATGAGTGTCCTATTAGTTAATTTCTCTTCTTCTACTGTAAACCTCTTCTTCTCTGACCACTTCCACGTTTTGCCTTTTTCTTCAGCATGCTATTTCAGGTCGGACGTTGTATCAAAAACTCTTTCTCTCTCTCTCTGTGTCTCTGTGCGAGCAAGCGCGCATCTGAGCGCGCGGGCGTGTGTGTG
>JADBJO010000694.1:70000-75000 GCA_016801955.1 Conus betulinus | reverse complement strand
ACCATCTGCGAGTAGCACAGCCCCAAGCGTTACGAGAACTCAAGACCATGGTACAAAACAGGGCAGTTCGTATATCCCCTGCTGGCAAAGGAGGCGCTGTGGATGAACAGAACTGTACGGATTACACTACCGAAGCCTGCCGACAATACAGAACCCCCAACATTATCAGTTAATCAATGAAGATCCTACGTTACAGGATGCCAGGACAGCCGACGAACTAGTTACATATCTCTATCATAGTGAGTGTATCAGTGACACGACATTACACTGGGCCGTTGTAGATCCTAAATCAGTCCCCTGCTACCAGTTTCACATGCTACCTAATATTCATAAAACCCTGGTTAACCAGGTCGCCCGATAGTCTCAGGCATTAATGGACCCACGGAAAACATTTCTAAACTCATGGACCATTTTTCGCAGAATTTGGTTACAACTCTCCTTAGCTGGATTAAGGTCGCACTGTAGAACAGTGGAACAGACTTTGGCCCTTACAAGGAGGGGCTACATTTAGTCACCATAGACGTTGTCAGCCTGTATACCAACATCCCTCAGTCAGACCTGGAAACTGCTCTCCGCCACTTCTAGCAAACTTCAAACTTACAGCACATTCCCATTCCCTCCACTGAAAAAGTCATGTGAATCATCAACTTCATTCTCTCATCTAATGTTTTTGCTTTCGAAGGATGCCTGTAGCAACAAATTCTGGGCATCACCATGGGTACTCCAGTGGCCCCGTCTGCAGCCAACTTGTTTATGAGTTGGCTGGAGTCCATAGAACTTGACAACAGTCCAGTGCCTAACCAGAGGGAATTCAGGAATCGATTTGTTGACGATATTTTTTCTACTCTGGATGGGGACAGATGCGGATCTCAAACGGTCTACAGAACATCAAAATACATCCATCCGACAATCAGGTTCACGGTGTCGGCCTCTGCTAAACAGATCCCGTTTCTGGACGTTTTGGTGTCTATTGATAAGGGCTTCCTCCGCAGCAGACGTACACACCAAATCCACGGACTCCCATACCTACCTCCATCACCAGTCCACCCCATGTACTCAGGAATATTCCATACAGCCAATCTTTATGACTCAGACGCATCTGCTCAGACCCTGAGGTTTTCAACCAGCGATCTGAAGGAATGAAAACCTAGAGGATACAACTCAGATTCCTTTCACAAAGCCCTTGAAAGAGCCAGATCCCCGCAGCCAAACCCTAGAATATAAGGTCAAACAAAACAGCAATGGACCACCTCTGATAGTTATGCATCATCCGAATAATCCACCCCTCCATCTCTGGCTTCAAGAACTCCATCCGGTCCTCCATTCAAGTCCCCGTCTGCAGCAAGCGATTCCTGAACACCCTCCTCCTCGGAGAACGATGCTGCAGATCACTGGCAAATATTTTGATGCTTCATCTCTGCCTACGCCCCCAGATCCTGACACTGGATGTTTCAAATTCGTGGAAACACAAAGCTTTCACAGCCAGGTCACTGATGAAGTTTTTTTTTTTTTTTTTATTAGGCACAGACTGAGTTGTGAAAGCTCACACGTGGTGTACATCCTCCATTGTGATGCATGCAACAACACACAGTATATAGGTCAGACAAAAACTTCACTTCGGACACGTTTCTACCAGCACCGTTCAAACATAAAAAAACAAACACTGGCACACATGTCACCAACATTCCAAGGAGACAAGTCACACTATTCACGACATGAAATGCATCGCAGTGGACAGGGAACACTCCAGGACTGTGGGGGCCCTGCTAGGCAGGGAAAGGTTTGGGATGCGCAAGCCAAGGACACCTTTCCCACTTGGACTGGAAGCCACTGGATGAACGGCGGTTCTGGACTTTGTGGCGGTGGGTGGGTCTGGGGACCGAGGATCCCGAGGATGTGTGTGTGTGTGTGTGTGTGTGTGTGTGTGTGTAGGGGGGGTTGGAAGGAGGTTGGGGTGTCCGGGATGTGGTTTTTATTTTTAGAGGAGGGGGGGGGGGGGAAGAGGAGGGAGGGGAGGAGGAGGGGTGTGAGTTGGGTGTGTGTGGGGTTGGTGGTGGGGGTGGTGGTGGGGGGTGTGTGATCGGAATAAATGGGCCTAGGTTGGGCGGCGGTGTTTTTCTTTGGAAGATGTTCTTTTTGGTTCTGACAACGTTGGGGGGGGGGGGGGGGGGGGGGGGGGATGGAGGATGGGGGTGGGGGGTGGAGGGCTGTTCTTTGGGATGCGGTCACTCACGTGGAGAGAGGGTGACCTTCTTTGGAGGAGACAGGTCTGCATGCTCTTTCCCTCCTGTTGTCCGCCGCTTCCCAGGGCTCCTGTCCCCCTTACCCCCTCCCCCGCCTTGCCCCCCCCCCCCCCACCCCCCTTTTTTTCTCCACTTCCCCCGCTCGCTGCTTCCCTCTCCCCCTCACCCCATTACTTTTTTTTTTTTTTTTTGAATGCGATGCACACTCACACTCACACATTAATTTTCATCTATTCTCATTCATACACCCGGTCACACACCCACGTGCGAATGCATGGGCTTACCTACGCGCTTATGTACGCACCTATAGTCACACACGCATCGTCATCGTCATCAAGGTCTCTAGAATCATATTTACAGCCACCACGACTTTTACTACTACTGCTACTACGACTACTACTATTACTACTACTATTGTTGCTGCTGCTGCTGCCACTGCTGGGACAACTACTGCCACTTCTACTACTGCTAATACTACTGCTAATACTATTACTACTATCATTACTACCACCATCACTACTATACTACATTCCGTAACGCAGAAGCACAGTCGACACATTCGCACCCATTTATACACTTGCAACCACCTTCGTTTTCCCTCCCTTCCCCGCCCCTCCCCATCGCCCCCCCCCCCCCTCTCCCCGCCACTTTCGCGTACGTACTCATTCATTCAATCGCTCGTGTGAATACACACTATTCACATCATATTCAGTATATGCGCACGCCTATGAGTGTGTTTTCCGATTCTGTAGATTGTTTTCCAGGCTTTTCACTTTCCTGTTTCTTCTTTCTTGTTTAACTGAGTGAGTGTCCGAGTAATTTGTGATACCTGTGTGAACAGAAGACAATTAGAGTCCCCTGGGGGAAGGCCAGGTGTGCTCGCCGAAATTTTGAGATAACGAAGAGCCAACTTGTTTCTTTTGTGCAACTTGTTCTCTTCTCTCTCTTGTCCTCTCTCTCTCTCTCTCTCTCTCTCTCTCTCTCTCTCTCTCTCTCTCTCTCTCTCTCTCTCTCTCTCTATTCTCTCTCAATTTGAAAAGGATGTTGGAAGAGTCTGTTCTCTCCACGAAAGGGGATGCTTGGTAGTATTTATTTAGTTTCAAAATTTCGGGTTCTCTGCCTGTGTCTCTGTCTGTCTGTCTGTCTGTCTGTCTGTCTGTGTCTCCATCTTAAAGTATATTGAGCAAGGATACATATTCTTGGGGGAAAAATAATAATTGTCATAATGGATGCAGACTTTATTTGTTGGTTCCATAGATGAACACCTAAATCATCTGTCTGTCTGTCTGTCTGTCCTCTCTCTCTCCCTTTCTATCTCTCTCTCTCTCTTCTCTCTCTCTCTCTCTGTTACTGAGGGCCAGATGTAAAAAGACCAGTATGCACTTATCCTTTTATCCCCCCCCCCCACCCCCTTCCGAAAAAAAATGCTTGTTCGTGTGTTAGTTGCCTCCCCCTTCTAATTCTCTGTTTCTTTCTCCCACACTCATCCACACTCTTTCTCTTTCAATTCCCACCAGTGTATGTTTTCTTTTGTTTTGTTTGTTTGCTTGGTATTTTTTTTTTCTCTCCAGGAACGAGCTTCTTTGTTTCTTTTTGTCCTTATTTCTTTCTGTCGTACTTCTATGTCTTCTCCTGTTATTGTTTTTCTTTTGAAGTGTTTTTTTTTCTTCTCTCCTTTCGGTTTTATCTCTGCTAATTTTGTTGCTGTGTTTTCAGAATGCTCTGGTTTCTTTCTTCACTTTTTTGTGTGTGCGTGTGTTGACCCGTCCTCCGTGTTACCTTTTTTTACCTTCATGTTTCCTTTCTGTTCCTTTTAAAGTTGTTGTTTTATTTTCCCCTTACGTCCTCAGCTTCTTGCTGCTCAGGAAGATCCGACACATTCTGAGTGGCTCCGTTCTAGTTTTCATGTTGGTTAGAGATCTTTTGAGTTCTAGGTTTCTGCCTTTCTCTTCTTTTCTGTCTGTCTGTCTGTCTGTCTGTCCTGTTTCTTTTCTCTGTCTCAGTCTCAGTCTCTGTCTGTCTGTCTTTCTGTCTCTGTCTCTCTCTCCCTTCCCGCCCTGTGCCTGGCTGTCTTTGTGCCTCTCGGTCAGTATGTCAGCCTCTCCCTTTTCTTTTCTTCCCCCCTCTCCTCTCCCTTTGTTTCTGTCTCTGTCTGTCTGTCTGTCTCTCTCTGTCTCTCTGTGTGTGTCTAATTCTCTCTCATCTGTGTGTGTATGTATGTCTGTGTCTCACTGTGTTATAGATGAAAACCTCTGTCCGACGAGCTTGGCTTGACAGAGTGCAGTTCTGAATTCTCTGTCGTTTTCTCTGTCTGTCTATATATATCTCTCTCGGTCTGTCAGTCTCTCTCTCTCTCTCTCTCTCTCTCTCTCTCTCTCTCTCTCCTCTCCTCTGTCTGTCTGTCTGTCTGTCTGTCTGTCTCTCTGTCTGTCTGTCTGTACGTCTATCTCTGACTTTGTCTCTCTCTGTCTCTGTCTCTGTCTGTCTGTCTCTGTCTGTCTGTCTCTCTCTCTCTCTCTCTCTCTCTCTCTCTCTCTCTCTCTCTCTCTCTCTCTCTCTCCCATAAACCTGTGGCAAAATTGATTGAAAATGTTGTCCAAATTTACTCAAAACTCCCAGAGACGATTATGTAGGTGGTTGCAGATAAAATCATCTCACCCATCCCCCGCCCATCCGCCTATTCACTTGTTGCATGGCTGGCTTAATGGCGGGATAAAAAAAAAAAAAAAAAAACGGTCATACACACAAAACTCCACT
>JADBJO010000694.1:55000-57500 GCA_016801955.1 Conus betulinus | reverse complement strand
AGCAGCAGGAGAAGAAGAAGAAGAAGGAGGAGGAGGAGGAGAAGAGGAGGAGGATGAGGAGGAGAGGAGGAGGAGGCGAGGAGGATGAGAGGAGGAGGAGGACGAGGAGTAGGAGGAGAGAGAAGAAGAAGAAGAAGAGGAAGAAGAAGAAGAATAAGAAGAAGAAGAAGAAAAAAAAAAAGAAGAAGAAGAAGAGGAGGAGGAGGAGGAGGAGGAGGAGGAGGAGTAGGAGGGAGGAGATGAAATGGAGGAGTAGGTGGAGGAGGAGGAGGAGTAGAGGAGGAGGAGGAGGGAGTGAGGAGGAGGAGGAGGGGGAGGAGGAGAAGAAGGAAGCCAGAAGAAGAAGAAGAAGAAGAAGAATAAGAAGAAGAAGAAGAAGAAGAATAGAAACGGTTGATAACAAAAGCTAGAGGGAGAAAGAAGCGGCAGTAGACCCACTCAGTTTTGACGAAGCATCATACAGCAACACCAATGTTGTAAAGGTAGATTTTCGGCAACCACAAGCTTCAGATGACAACAGTAAAACGTATCTCCATGCCCCCGATAGCATATCCATCGTATCTCTCCAGCCACCTAGAGCAATATATTATGTAATGTCGTAATACTCCCGCTACTTTTCTTTTGGAGGGGGAGGGGGTGTGTGTGTTAAAAATGTAAATACCATACCGCATACTTATTCATTTGTTTTTTTTTTTCATACACGTGTGTGAATAACAACTAAAAAAAATGCACAGAAAAAGACAAGAACAGGGACTGAGATAGGCTGATAGACAGACCAATAAACTGATCAATAGGTAGACAAAACACATTCGCCGACAGCTGTAAAGATCGTATGCAGGTAGGCATACAGACGAATGGATAGACATATACAGGTAAACTGATGCACAGGTAAACATCTGTATTGTTACCTGCCTTTACATACATAGAAATAGACAGTTAGCGAGACAAACAGACAGATAGATAGTTTTATAAATAGATGGAGAGAGAGAGAGAGACAGAGAGAGAGAGAGAGAGAGACAGAGAGAGAGAGAGGGAGGGAGGCAAAATGATATGTAGGTAGGCAGATAGAAGAATAGATAGACAAATATACAGGTAAACTGATCCACAGATGAACATATCTATATCCATATTTCTACCCATCGATTATTATCTGAACATATATCCCAAATAGACAGACAGAGAAGCAGACAGATAGATAGATAGATAGATAGATAGAGAGATAGATACGGGAGAGAGAGATAGACAGACAGGCAGACAGACAGACAGACAGACAGATACATAGATAGATAGGTAGGTTGGTAGGTAGGTACATAGGTAGATAGACAGAAAAGTAGACAGATAGATATACAGGCTGACTGCCAGAAAACAAATGATAAACACAAACTCATAAATTGACATATAGAGAGAGGCAATTGTAGCATTAGTGGACGCAGATTTGTTGTTGCTGTTGTTTTTTGTGCTGCTGTTTCTGTTCTTGTTGTTTGTTTGTTGTTCTTCTTCTTCTTCTCTGTGGTAATAATGGTGGTAGCGGTAGTATTAGTGGTAATGATGGTGGTGGTAGTAGTAGTAGTAGTAGTAGTAGTAGTAGTAGTAGTAGTAGTAGTAGAGAAGTAATAGTAGTAGTAGTAGCGGCAGCAGCAATAGCAGCAGCAATAGCAGCAGCAGCAGCAGCAGCAGCAGCAGCAGCAGCAGCAGCAGCAGCAGGAGCAACAGTAACGGAAGCAGCAGCCGCCGCAGCAAAAGCAGAGCAGTAATAATACTAGTTATAGGATTTATAGGTAGTAATTGTAGAACAAAATAGTCATGATCTTAAACTTCATTACAACTTGAATCTCGTCCTAAATAGAAACCATTTAAAACATTCAGTGAAACAAAACTTTGGGTTCTCTGCAAGCTTTCATCAGATGACGCCTTGGAAGACATTTTGTTGATTTAATGTCTTCTTCTGAATTATGGGACGTGCTTTGAAGCATGCATGCATGCGCGCGTGCATTTGTGTGCGAGTGAGCAAACATTCTTTCGCTATTTGTAATTCTTTATTCAGAGACATACAAGTATATATCTGCTCTCTCTAATCTTGCAGAAGTTGCGCGTTAACCGATTTGGTCCTGTAAGATGAAAAATATTATTTGCTGCAATACTTGAATGAAACATCATTCTTACTCTTTTATTCAGGGCAGTAAAACAATAATCGTTACTAATCACCATTTTTTTGCAAAAATGTCAGCTTTGTAATGATGACAATATTGCAGAACAAACACCCATGGCTTTCACCATTTGATGGTAGAGATCTTTCAATATTCATTGCTGTGTGTCGGGTTTGCCCTCTTCTGACACTCGCAATTGCCAGAAGATATGTGTGTTAAAGTTTCTCTTAAAGTTTCTCTCCTCTCTCTCTCTCTCGTCTCTCCTCTCTCTCTCTCAAGTCTCTCCTCTCTCTCTCTCTCTCTCTCTCTCTCCTCTCTCTCTCTCACACATCTCTCTCTCTCTCTCTCTCTCT
>JADBJO010000694.1:47500-50000 GCA_016801955.1 Conus betulinus | reverse complement strand
CTCCCCAGTGTCCTTCCAATTGTCACCGGTTTCTCTTACTGTGTAAGCCCAACTGAAAGAATGTTCAAAGAAACAACACGAATGACCGGAGAGGTGTGTTTGTTTGTCTAAAGCAATTTGTTCACGATTGAAAATTACACTATCCTTTACAAGCACACACACACACACACACACACACACACACACACACACACACACACACACACACACACACACACAGAGTCTCTGTTACTATCGCTTGCGAACGGCTGTTCCTTTGATATTGTGACAGTGTTGCATTCACCCATACATTTTCAAATGGAATTACTTAGAGAAGCTGACGAAAATTCCACAAAGTGTTCGACTTATCTAATAGACAGACATCCTAAAAGACAGACGAACAGACATAAGCCAGATTCCAGACAGAAAAAGAGATAGGTAGACAACCAAAACAGACATGAAGGCAAACAGACAGGCAAATACAAAGTCAGATACACGGACAAACAGACGGATAGACACTCTGATAAACAAACAGAAAAAGAAAGAGAAGCAACCAGACAAAACGAAAAAAAGAAGAAAGAAAATCAAACAAACAAAAAAGTCAAACAGATAATAGACAAACAGACAGAAAGATAAATGAGAAGAGAGAGAGAGAGAGAGAGAGAGAGAGAGAGAGAGAGAGAGAGAGAGAGAGAGAGAGAGAGAGAGAAGCAAACAAATGAGCAAATAGACGTGCAAGCAAAGAAAGAGATACAGATAGGAATGACAAATAATACCTTGCACCCACAGTATTTCATCGAACTGCAAGGTAATGATTATACCCTTTAGTTTCTCTCGAGTCGAATGCGGGAATATATAACACTCTTTCCTCTTTGTCTTTCCGTTTTTCACCCCCGGTGGATGCGTCACACGGCTTTACTTATTGCCCTCTCTCTCTCTCTCTCTCTCTCTCTCTCTCTCTCTCTCTCTCTCTCTCTCTCTCTCTCTCTCTCTCTCCAAAAGAGAGCAAACATACATTATTTTTTTTATTTTGTGTCATGTTTTACTGCCCACGATACATGTATATGTTTGTTCATTTCAGTTTCTCTTTTCAACTCGAACATTTTCCGTTTGGTTATTCGTGTGTATGAGAATGTCACTATGTTTTTTTTCATAATGATCATAATCGTCATCATTGTCATTATGAAGATCATCGCCATGTCACTACCCTGATTATCAACACTACTATTACCACTACTACTACCACAACTACTACAACGAACTTACAAAAAAAAATAAGTGTCAATAACATAAAAACAAAAATGACAGAATCAAGCAAATAATTTAATTAAACAGAGAAAAACAAAGCAACTGGCCGTTGCCAAATCATTTGGAAGCCTTGAAAAATTAATGCATTAGTTGAATAAAGTACTGTATGGGAGCCACTGTGTGACAAACTTTGCGAGTGCCATGTAAAGACACACAGCATACTTTTCTTTTTCATATCTAGCTTAAAAAAAAAACTTGAAATAACGGCAAATCCTTGTCATATTTCCATTTGCATATACAGAGTTTGCCATGTAACAGAATTAAATAGGGGGTGACGGTTTTGATTTTTTTTTTTTTAAGAGGATTACGCTTTCAAGAATGCCCTCGTGGTTATTCTGTTTAATTGTAGATCGCCATGAAACTATTCTGAACATAACGCTATATAAATGTGTTCTTTTACCCACTTTCCTTCTTTTCTCCTCTTAGTTTTCCTCTTTTTCTTTTAATCCTCTAATCCTCACATCCTTTATGTTCCCGGTACTACATATGTGCAGATGTTATAGAAGACTGCCACTGACAAACAGAACAGTACCTGATATACAACCCTGTCACTGACACAAAAAAATGAGCACTCTCACCCGATACACTGTCACTGACACGGAACACTATCACGGGCACATGACACTGTCACTGAAAGACGACAGTGTCCCTGACACACCATACTGTCATTGGCACACTGTCACACTCTACTGTCAGTGACACACAGCAGAATCACACACAGGCAAGAGTGTCACTGACACATGACACAGAACACTGCCTCACCTCTCCGTTGCAGAAACAGTACATCACTGACACCAGCGTTCCCTGGAAACACACACACACACACACACACACACACACACACACACACACACACACACACACACAGCTATATTAATTAAACAAAGTACAGGAAATGTAACTAACTGGTACAGAGCCACTCTCCATTCCTAGCCAGTAAAGGATAGAAATAAACAAATGCAGCTCCTAAAGTGCACCTCAAGCGAAAACGTTTAGAGAGAATAAGAAAACAAAACTAGTATTTAAAAAGAACAAACAAGCATGTATACCTGTTCATACATATGATATCCAACTGATGAGAAGATGTATGCCTTTATAACTCAGTAGTCTTCAAGAGGCTTCCGTCTGTCCCACCACCTCAACCCTCTCTCTCCCCTAACTCTCCGTCCCTCTGTAGTCCTCTTTCTCTCTAATCCACCCTCCGTTTCTAGTC
>JADBJO010000694.1:42500-45000 GCA_016801955.1 Conus betulinus | reverse complement strand
GGGTGGGGGTGGGGGTAGGGTGGGGTGGGGGGATGTTTCCTTGTGTTCTGTGTGCTCTCTGTTGTCATTTCTGTTAGGCCATGGGGAGACGTAAGCAGGATTCGTTTGGAGTAAACGGACGTCTATTTATTTCATCAAGGGGGCAAGAGTTACCCTACTTGTTCCTTAATTACAATGCGCCTTTAACGGCACGTCCTCCGTGAGTGGCCATGGTCAAATAATCATAGTACTGACGACGACAACAAGGAAACAAGCAATCAACTACCCAGACGAAACAGAAAATACAAACAAATAGGCAAACAGAGGCACACACACACGCAGACACACAGACACACAGACACAGACACAGACACAGGACACACACACCACACACACACACACACACACACACACCACACACACACACACACAGAGAGAGAGAGAGAGAGAGATGGAGAGAGAGAGAGAGAGAGAGAGGAGAGAGAGAGAGAGAGAGAGAGAATTAAACTGTTACAACCACCTAAAAAGCCAGTCTCATACCCAGGAGAGTGTGAAATCCTCAAAAGCTTTTTAGTGTGTCTCGATTGAGCTCTTAAAGTTATGTGTATGTGTGTGTGTGTGTGTGTGTGTGTGTGTGTGTGTGTGTGTGTGTGTGTGCGCGCGCGCGCGTGCGTGTGTGCGTGTGTGCGTGTGTGCGTATGTGCGTATGTGTGTGTGTGTTCGCGCTTGCTTGCTTTTCTTTTGTAGTTGTACCGGGCTTTGCTTATTGAGCCGTGCAGCTCTAATACAATGAAATTCCAGATCGTCAAACAATTGTTCCTTACAGAAAACACTACATAATCAGGACAGTCTTGACACATGTTCCATAACAAAAGCGTATTTTCAATGTCTTCATGATAAAAATTTTGTCTAAAAATCTACCTTTAACATTGCATAGTGTTTTTTGTCCCAACCCCCAAAAATGGGTGGAGTCTAGCCAATTTGGCTGTAAATCTGATCAAGTCTCATCCACTTGGCAGATATTTCTAACGGATTTCTTTTTTGTTTGTTTTCTTTTTTGGTTTAGTGGTCTGATGTACACGTAGAGCAAAATTTGTTACATGACATAGCTGTCCGACTCTCACGTGTACTAGGTCGCATTATTCCATTTACGAAACTTTTGCATAGGTTGTGCGGCGCGCTAGAGAGAGAGAGAGAGAGAGAGAGAGAGAGAGAGAGAGAGAGAGAGAGAGAGAGAGAGAGAGAGAGAGAGAGAGAGAGAGAGAGAGAGTTTGGTTTGTTTATTATAGGTGAGTGCATGTTCTGCGTACGTCTACATTTTTTTTGTGTGGATAAGTTTTTGAGTGTGTGCAGGGGAGGGGGCGGTTGTGTGTGTGTGTGTGTGTGTGTGTGTGTGTGTGTGTGTGTGTGTGTGTGTGTGTGTGTGTGTGTGTGTGTGTGTGTGTGTGTGCGTGCGCGCGAGAGAGAGAGAGAGAGAGAGAGAGAGAGAGAGAGAGAGAGAGAGAGAGAGAGAGAGAGAGTTTGTCAGTGAGTGAATATATGTGCGTGCTCGCATACACGTGAGTAGGGAGAATGGGGAGCGTGATTGTGTGTGTGTGTGTGTGTGTGTGTGTGTGTGTGTGTGTGTGTGTGTGTGTGTGTGTGTGTGTGTGTGTGTGTGTGTGTGTGTGTGGGTGTGGGGGGGGGGGGCTTTTTTTTTTTTTTTTTTTGTGTTCTCTCTGAGAGAGAGAGAGAGAGAGAGAGAGAGAGAGAGAGAGAGAGAGAGAGAGAGAGAGAGAGAGAGAGAGAGAGAGAGAGAGAGAGAGAGATTTTTGATTCTCAGTACAGTTAAGATGTAATTTGGTTTATTGTTACAATTTCTGATTTTATTATTCTACTTACAAATGTTAAATGTTTCCCTGTTAATTTTTCCTTTATGTTTTTTTTTTCTTTCAGATGATTTTTTGTATTATTCTCGTTTTCTCATTAATTTATTTAGGTTCTTCGTTAGGCTAGCAATGATTTCCTTCATTCGTTTGCTTTTCTTTTCGGTTGCTTTTTCTTTTCTTCCCTCTTTCTGTCTATCTATCCATCTTCTATCGCCTGTTTCTGTTTTTTTTCCACGCCTAACATGTCGTCTTATTCCATGATTCCTGCACCCCAATTAGAAACATGCTCTGGTTCGTTCTGTCATAAATGATAGCATCTCGCCGTTATGCCCGCATGCCGAAGGAGACCCCGCGCTGCTGACAAGTCAGATCAATGATGTTGGGAGTGCCTGCTGTAACTGAGGCGACGGTGGACAGTACTTTCTATGCTGACAAGTGTTTTTTTTTTCCTTTTTTTTTTGCTATGCCTCTTGCAAATATTCTCAAAAAGCACCGCCTGTCAAGGTAAACTGCAAGCTTTTCCCTTTTTTTTTTCTCCTCCAACCTCCAATTTCTCCACTTTCTTCCTTTTTTCTTCTTTTTTTTAATCTATTTTTTCTTTACATTTTCTTTTGTTAAGGTGAACCCCCCATTCTCCTCCTATTTTTCTCACC
>JADBJO010000694.1:25000-32500 GCA_016801955.1 Conus betulinus | reverse complement strand
GCAGACTTTCACCTATCCGTCACTGACAAGTATAACAACATTACCTAGTCTTTTTTTTTTGTTAGCGTACACATTTTCGGTCAGTGCAGTGACTGTTGGCTTGAAAAGGGGGACCGTGTGTGACTGCTGGCACATATTCCCGCTGAAAAGAATAACAATAATTTTGTGTCTTTTCTTTCTCCCCATTCCATCCCCATGTTAACGTTTTTTTTTCCCTCTCTTTCTTTCTTCTTTCGTATCTTTGATTTTTATGGGTTTTTTTTGTTTTTTACTTTCTTTTTGTCTTATTTGTCTTAGCTTTGTTTGATTAACAACGACATTCTCACGCAACTTATTTCCAGACTTTGTATACACATTTCTGTAAAATATCTCCTATACCGAATCACATCCAGTTCTATATCATACAGAGCTGCATCCGATGTTCCTCTTACACATAACCACACTCAGTGTCCCCAATACACACAACCACTTCAAAAACTCTGCGATGTACGACCACGCCCAAAAGCTCCTCAAATAATCCAACATTCCCAAAGTTTCACTGTACACAACCAGACCCAAAGTCCCCCTACACAGTCAGTCCGAAAAATTCTCCCATACACAGTCTCAACCACAGTTCGCAAATGCACAATAGACTTAATGTTTCAAAATACACGACCACCCCCGAAATTACTCCATACACGACACCACACACATAGTCTTACACAAGCACACACTAAATTCTCCAACGCATGTAAAATCCTAAAGTATCCTATACAAGACCACAATCAAAGTTCAGCTATAGAAGACCACAACCAAAGTTTTAAACACACAAGACCACAGCCAAAGTTTAAACTGCACAAGACCACAACCAAGTTTAACTACACAAGACCACAACCAAAGCTTAACTGTACACGACAATACACAAAGTTTTCTATTTACATCATCTCACTCAAAATTTCTCTGTATATGATCAGATCCAAAGCTTTCTACTTATGAACACACCAAAAATGATGTATTCACAATCAGTATCCCACACTCAAAGTTTCTCTTTTTACGATCAGACATCTAAGATTTCTTTTTATAAGATCTCACCCTTAGAATATCTAAATGTACATTTTCTCCTCAATGTAAAGAGACCAGCGATTGTGCGTGTCAAAAATAGAAATATAAGTTCAGAAATCTTTAGGCAGCGAAAGAAAGGTAACAACAAAAGCGAACCATCCTCACTGACGAAGACCCAACAAAACTTTAACCCTCAAAGACTGGTAGTGATAGAACGAAACCTTGATGTTATCTCAGCAGGTTTGTTTGTTTGTTTGTTTGTTTTTTGCTTTTTAGTCAACGGGCAGTTTGTATTTCCAAGACTTCTAAGGATACAATCCAACAATGGCAGCCGACCACCTAAGTTATCTCAGTATTTTGGTTCCACAGAAATTGACACGGCTAATAGCTGAATTTATGGGTCACTGATAACATTTCAGGTGCAGAACGTGCGCTGTACAGAGGCTCGGTAAGTGGGCTTGGTTATAGTGTCTGTGTATTTTGGACTTAAAAAAAAAACGTTTATAAATCACCTGATTCTGTCGCAGATAGAATGATCTCATGATGAATGCTGATCCTTAAACAGAATTTAGACAAGATCCACCCACCCCGTCTCCTCCGATCCTCCATCCCTCCCACCAACACTCATCTCCCCACACTCTCCTCGCAGCTCCCCCCCCCATCCCCCGACTTCTCTGAATAGAACGGTCCATTTCATTTCTCTAAACGCATGGTAATGACTATGATGCCTTTGTTCTTAAAGGAAAAAGGAAACGAAACTTTGTTCCAAAAAAAAGGAAAAAAAAAACTTTTTGAATCAAAATCATTTATAAACAAGGAAATGACACACTGGGCTGATGTGCTCATAGCTTTTTTCCTGTTGTCAGTTTTAAATCAACTATAATCTCTTTAAAAAAATCACTTTTAACCTGTAGCTGGGTATCACGTCTCCAAGACAAGAGTGAACAGCTTATGAACAATGAGTGTTAGACTCTGCAGAACTTACTTAATTTATCGCAAAAACTGGAAGTGAATGCAGCCAAAGGAAGAACAAAGGGAAGCGAAGGGGGGGGGGGGGGGGGGGGGGGGGGGGGGGGGGGGGGGGGGGGGGGGGGGGGGGGGGGGGGGGTGGGGGGGGGGGGGGGGGGGGGGGGGGGGGGGGGGGGGGGGGGGGGGGGGGGGGGGGGGGGGGGGGGGGGGGGGGGGGGGGGGGGGGGGGGGGGGGGGGGGGTGGTGGTTGGGGGGGTAGGGGTACTCGAACAGTAACGATGAAAACAAACACAAAATCAAAGAGACAAAGCAATCGACCAACCAACACCAACCGACCATCCACCTGCCCACCCAAACAACCGACAAAAAGGGGAGGACAATAGTGGGTGTATTTGTGTTTGGGGGGGGGGGGGGGGGGGGCGAAATGAAGCAATTATGAAATAATACTACCGAGGGGCATGGAAACACACACACATACACACACACACACACACACACACACACACACACACACACACACACACACACACACACACACACACACACACACACACGAGAAGAGCAAAAACACGAGCAAAAGAGCAAAAAACACGAATGAAACAATCGTAAAGAAAAAAGAGAAGGAAGACAGAGGAAAAACAGGAAGATATAAGATGACAATCCTGATATTCATAGCTCCACGGGGACTGCTGACACGGACTGTGAAACGACACACCTGTGGATGGCCGTGAATGTGAAAGCGGGAAAACAACTGGTATAAGAGTAATGCCACAGCAAGCACACTGAAGATGAAAGTGGTACAAAGGTGGGAATAAAAGCGAGAGAGAGAGAGAGAGAGAGAGAGAGAGAGAGAGAGAGAGGGGTAGGGCAAAAAAAAAAAAAAAAAAAAAAAGAAAAAAAAGGAGGAGGAAAAAAGAGAAGGAAGAAGAAAGAAAGAGAAGAAGAAGAAGAAGAAGAAAGAAGAAGAAGAAGAAGAAATAATGATAATGGTGATGACAATAATAATACAAGAATTCAACTAGTATAGAATACTAATGAGCAGAAGATAAAAAAGAAAGGGATGAAGAAGGAGAAGGAGGAAGAGGGGGAGGAGGAGAAGAAGGAGGGGGAAACAGGAGCGGAAGACACAAAAAAAAAACAACAAACAAAACAAAAAAAAAATATATAATACAATGAAAGAAAGGGAGGACCAGAAGGAAAAGAGGAGAAATGAAGGAGGAAAAGAAACAGAAAAAGCAGAACGTACAGAAGGAAGAAAAAAAAAAAAGAAAGAAAAGAAAGAAAGAAAGAAAGAAAAGAAAGAAAGAAAGAAAGAAAGAAAAGAAAAAAGAAAGAAAGAAAAGGAGGTGCGTGAGTATGAAGAGGAGAGGGTTTTGAAAAAAAAAAAGAAAGAAAAGGAATCAATATGGCCCAAAACA
The DNA here is from genome assembly GCA_016801955.1 of Conus betulinus. NCBI lineage: Eukaryota > Metazoa > Mollusca > Gastropoda > Neogastropoda > Conidae > Conus > Conus betulinus. The sequence goes on along the minus strand of JADBJO010000694.1, from coordinate 29,072 downwards.
CGGCAGGAACTGCTTGATGCGATGGAAAGCGACGTGGGACTGTAGGATAGCACCACGGCCTTGTCTTTTTCCCTCGAAAGCTTGAAACAGATGTCGTTGACACTGCACTCTGTAGAGAGAGAGAGAGAGAGAGAGAGAGAGAGAGAGAGGAGAGAGAGAGAGAGAGAGAGAGAGAGAGAGAGAGAGAGAGAGAGAGAGAGAGAGAGCGCGCGCGCACGCCCGCACATATGCACACGGGAACATGCACACACATACACGACAAAAAAAACAACAACAACCAAACTTGATGGAATACTCAAAACTCGATATTGAGGAGAGAGAGAGAGAGAGAGAGAGAGAGAGAGAGAGAGAGAGAGAGAGAGAGAGAGAGAGAGAGAGAGAGAGAGAGAGAGAGAGAGAGAGAGATCAAAAGCTTCTCAACAATATGAACCAGAAAAATAATCCTTTGCCATCAAAGTCCATGAACAAATTAGACTTAAAGAGGACGAAACGAAAAGAACGCATCGCAGGAAAGTGTCTGCATTTTCAGAGCTGATTAACGCTTGTTTCGTTTTGCTTTCATTATCATGATTATCATTCCTGTTATTATGAAAAGGAGCATTAGGTCATAGGCAGCTTTAGCATGCGGTCTTTAAGCGAACGTAGTGACACAGCATCAACAATAGTCATTGATGACGGCTGACCTTCCACATTGAAGATTGGAGACATCACTATGCTCTTCAATGATCCTGAGAGACCGGAGTACCTCAACTGGTAAAGCACCGGACTTGCGATCCTGACGATCCTGGGGTAACAGGTTCGAATCTCCGCCGTAGTGTTTCAGTACAGGGGGAATTTTTCCCCTCGGAGTTAACGTTTGTTCTGACTCCTTTTCTCGTTAAGTTCTTCGAATGAGACCGTAACCCGAGATTCCATGTGTGAACGCACGTATAACACCTTGCAAGCAGGTAAAAACCCATCACCAACGTTCGGAAGAGAAGGCCACTTTGGCCGTCGGTATGGATGACAATTTTGCACATAATATGCATGACTGTTTGACTGACGTTAGACTAAACGAAACGGGAAAAACAACTGAATATAGCGCCAGCAGGTAGCTCTCCAAGTCGGCTCTCTACCCGAGTAGGCAGCCCGTTGTGTAAAACGAAAGCGTGGATTGTAAATCGCCTGAAGTTTGGTCTCTGGCCAAGAATAGGCGCTATATATAAATACAATACAAGAACAAGAACAACAACGACAACATTCTGATAATAATAATAATAAGAAGAATAGTAGTAATAATGATAATAATGAGAATAATAAGAGTAATAATAATAATAATGATAATAATAATAAGAATAGTAGTAAATAATGATAATAATGAGAGTAATAAGAGCAATGATAATAATAATAATAATAATAATGATAATAAAATAATAATAATAATAATGATAACGATAGCAACAACAGGAAGAAGAAGAACAACGATGTAATCATAATAATAATAATGATGATGATGATAATACTAATAGTAATAATAATAATGATAATAATAATAATAATGATAACGATAACAACAACAGGAAGAAGAAGAACAACGATGTAATCATAATAATAATATAATGATGATGATGATGATGATAAATACTAATAGTAATAATAATGATAATATAATAACAATAATGAAAAAGAGCATGAGGACCTTCAGACTTTTTCCTCCTCTGGATGGCCCTTTCAACATGCTTGCAGTGAGTTTGTTTTTAAGGAGTTGAAACTGGACACCCCAGGAGGGTCCTGTCATTAGTATAAGGGGGGCGGGCAGGGAGAAGAAAGGAAGAGAATCCGATGAGTGTGGGGGGGGGGGGGGGTCTTGGGGGGCGTCGCGGGCGGCGCGGTCAGTCTCACTGCCTGAGAGGGGAAGGAACGTTGTATTAGTCTGTGTTCTATGAAGGCGCTGAAATTGACCTCAACCTGGGAATCGAACAGGCAGGCGTCTTGCTGTTTCAGTCAGATCAGCCCGTTGTGTCTCTTGGACGTCAATCAATAGCGACGCAGGGTTTTCTCTAAAGGGGAGCTACGTGGCAGCCTTATCTTGAGAGCTCGCTGTGGACTTTTCCTTCTCTCTTGTTCTTGTCATTGCTGGAGGAAGTGAAGTTTTTTTTTTTTTTTTTTTTTTTTTCCTGAGTGTATCACAGGCCTTTTCTTTACAGGCCTGGAGAAAAATGTGTTGTTTTTCTTTCCTTCTTCCTTTCCTGTTTTGCTCTCTCTCTCTCTCTCTCTCTCTCTCTCACTCTCTCACGCACACACACACACACACACACACACACACACACACACACACACACACACGCACACACACACACACACACACACACACACGCACGCACGCACGCACGCACGCGCGCGCACACACAGCCGAGCGAACACGAACACACATTTTGTCTTTTTTTTTTTTTCATTTTAAATAGTTTGTAGTGAAAAGACATGCAACAGAAGTAGAGTCATCGAACCCACGTTCGTGTATGCTGCCCCTTCACCCTTCACCCACACACACACACACACACACACACACACACACACACACACACACACACACACACACACACACACACACACACACACACACACACACGGTCATGCAAGTCGCTTTACATACAGCTTTACCAACGAAATACGAAACCCACATGTCCACCCTTGTAGGAGATATCAAGAAATACATCTGAACGTTCATCCCTTGCCCCCCCCCCCCCCCCCCCCCTCCCCCGCGCGCCCCACCTGTTGAGATCCCCACCTTCCTCGTTCCCGATCGTTTTGTTTCTAAGGTTTGACTGAACTACGCCTACCGTCGCATGAGGAGATGGCCAAACTGCTCTCTCTTTACCCAATCCACAGACGTTCAATCACGCTGAGATGAACTGAAATACACGTTGTTGTTAATGTTGTCGTCATTACCGTTGTTGTTGTGATTGTCGTTGATGTTCTTGTCATTGTGTTTTGTTGCCATTCCTGTTGTTTGTTGTTGTTGTCTTTCCTCCTTTTTTTTCTTGATGTTTTTGTCTTTGTCGTTTTGTTGTTGTCGTCGCCACTGTTGTCGTTTTTGCTGTCGTCGGTTGCAATGTTGCTGTCAACGTTTCTTTGCTCTTGTCGTCATCATCATTCTTGTCAGCGCTTATATCATCTCATTATTATTATTATTATTAACAGCGTCGTCATTGTCGCTATTGTCGTTGACGTTGTTATCCGTCCGACATTTTATTCATGCCTCAGTTTGAATATTGATCTTTATTTAACATGAACATAAGTTCATGTGTACAGACATGGACACAGACACATACTCACATACACGGACAGACAGACAGACGAACAGATAGAGAGACAGACAGACAGACAGACAGACACACACACACACACACACACACACACACAACGCAGACACAGACAGACAGACAGACAGACAGACAGACAGACAGACACACACACACACACACACACACACACACACACACACACACACACACACACACACACACACACACACACACACACACACACACACACACACACACACACAGAGTGAAAACGGGACTCCCAAGTTCGATCGGCACGGAAGCAAACCGCACTTCCACCATCCCCATCCGACCTGGCGTGCGCGCACTGGGGAGCTAGTCTTAATTACAGTTTTTCTTTTCTAGCACAATCCTAGACCTCCTCCCGTCGGAGGAGTCAGCTGGCATGGCATGGTCCCGGGAGTCCCCCTCCTGCTAACTTTGTTTGAACTTCGCAGACTTTCACCTTATCCATCACTGCCGAGCGTAACAGCATTACCCGTCCTTTCTTCTTTGGTGTGCCGTGCAAATTTTCACATGGTATAATGACCACGGGATTGAAAAGAGAGGCGAGGGAGAGAGGTGGTGGAGCCTATTTGGTGTATATTGCTGACGAAAGAAAAAGTAACAAACATCTTCTATTAGAGCTGGTGGCTGGTATTATTGCTGACAAAAAAGTAGCAAACATATTCTGTTTTAATGTCTTGTCTTTTCTGCGTGTCCATTTGTTCTTTTTTTTTTTTTTTCTTTCTTTCTCTCCCCTTAAATCG
>JADBJO010000694.1:0-5000 GCA_016801955.1 Conus betulinus | reverse complement strand
CTAATATTACAAGGCCGGTGTAACGTTTATACCCTTTGCTCAGCAACAGGGCAGTATTTCCTCGGATGACGTGTGGGATACCAAGAAATTGGTTGTTTCCTGTGAAGTGCCGGCGCTGTCTACTGGAGGATTGATCTGGGTGTGTATGGTGTAGTGGCCGCATTAAGCAGTGGGGTATATTCTGTGAGCGCATGTTTTTTCTCCTCTCTAAAAGTGTGCTTGACAAAGACGATGTCATAAAGGGCGCGCGTTTGGGATCAGGAAAACAAGCGCCTATAAATCCAAAGGCAGGACGTTGATGTTCAAAAGGGAAGAGCAATGTAAAATGTGAGTAATCATGGCACCCAGACTGACTGAATTCTCTACTTGTTAACAGGAAGGTCATTGGAACACACACACACCACACACACACACACACACACAACACAAACACACCACACACACACCACACAACAAACACACACACACACACACACACACACACACACACACACACACATACTCTCTCTCTCTCTCTCTCACACACACACCACACACACACACAAACAACACACACACACACACACAGTACAGGACAAAACAGACAGACAGTGATACGGACAGACAGACAGACAGACGCACACACACATACAGTAAATGTATGAATATGTGAACTAAAAACAATATGCGAAAACATTTTTTTACTCTCACTGTTAAAATGTGACGGAAATGAAAACATGCAGTACACTGTGTCAATCTGTGCTCATATGCAGCGTTTGTTTCGAATCTGTCATCGCCTTGTGTCCGTGCATGTCCATCACACAGCCTTTCCAAGCTTGATCTAATCGTAAACAAGAAATAAAAAACAAAGAAGGCGTCTAAAGACAGAAAAATGCTCACGGGGTAAAGCTGGGTCATAGTTTCAATCATGCCCGTCATTATCACACACACACACACACACACACACACACACACACACACACACACACACACACACACACACACACACAAGACTGAGAGAGAGAGAGAGAGGAGAGAGAGAGAGAGATGAGAGAGAGAGAGAGAGAGAGAGAACATGGAGTTTCAATCATGCACTTATTATCATCAACCCCCCCCCCCTCCACATCTTGAACCTGCACAATGCACATATCTAGGTGTGCACTCATTAGCAGTGTGTTTCTTTCTGACAGGCACGGAAATAGTATAGGAGTCATGTCAATGACGGAAACACGGAAAAGGAGACAGTGAAGTGAAAAAAAAAAGAATGGACGAGACCTCCCACCCAGCTGGTTTGATGTGACAGGTCCGTCGTCGTCAGGCAGAAAGGAGTTATAGAGTTGTGTGAGGCAAGGCAGCCACAGTGCCGTGTCTTGACGTCAACTGACCACCCGTCCTCACAGAATGAATCGCTGTTGGGAGGGAAGGGGGAGAGGCGAGACAAGAAGTTTGGGGGTCTAGGGAGAGGTTTACTAAGTGGTCAGGGTTCGATTCCTGGGTTAGGAATTTGTCCATCAGGTTTTGAGGGGACGCCTTTTTTATGCGGTTCGTCTTTTTTTTGTGTTGTTCAGAAGAGACGATCGTTGAGTGCATTTTTTTCTTGGTTTTGACAGGTATGTTCACTCTGGTTATACTAGTGCTTTCTCCTCTCCCCCTTCCCCCTCTATCTCTCTTCATTTCGCTCATTGCTCATTCTGTTAGGAAACAGTTCATCTCTCTCTCTCTCCACCTTGCTCACTCGCTCATTCTGCTAGGAAAAGTGCATCTTTTCTTATCTCCTGGCCTATGACCAAGTAAGATGTGGTGGTGAGTTCTCTCCACATGCTAACTGAAGGGTTGTGACGAAGAGGAGTGCCAGAGACAATCTCCTCTGGCTCTAGGCGACAGGCCATACCAACGAGAATTGCTGTGAATAGTCTCTCACGCGCTAAAGGAGGTAAACGATGACAAAGTGGAATGTTGATTATAGTCGCTCAAGGATTCTAGGAGATTGGCTCTATCAGACTAGAACGTTGCGGATGGTCTCTCCCGAACTTCAGCAGGGAGGCTATGAACAGGTGAAGTGTTGTGTGGACTGTCTTCCAGACTTTAGGAGACCGGCTGTATCAAAGTGGAGTGCTGGAGATAGCCTCTCCCAGACCTGAGAAGATAAGCTATGATGTAGTGGATCATTGTGGTTATTCTCCTCTGGGCTCTGGGGGAAAAAAAGGAGTGTCAGAGTGGAAGTGTTGTGGATCGTTTCTCCCCAGGGCTGGCAAGATGCAGGCTATGACCGAGTGCAGAGCGTTGAACAGTCTGCCCACACTCTGAGGCATACAAGCGGAGTGTGTCTGGGAAATCAACATCTCTTGTCTGTCTGTTCTGCTGGCCCCGTCTTTCATACCACTGAATGGCAGCACTATCACGGCATTCTTCAAACTTCTCTTAAATGGCGGCACTATCAAAAGATTCCTCAACTTCTCTTAAATGGCGGCACTATCAAAAGATTCCTCAACTTCTCTTAAATGGTGGCACTATCAAAAGATTACTCAACTTCTCTTAAATGGCGGCACTATCAAAACATTCCTCAACTTCTCTTAAATGGCGGCACTATCAAAAGATTCCTCAACTTCTCTTAAATGGTGGCACTATCAAAAGATTCCTCAACTTCTCTTAAATGGTGGCACTATCAAAACATTCCTCAACTTCTCTTAAATGGCGGCACTATCAAAAGATTCCTCAACTTCTCTTAAATGGCGGCACTATCAAAAGATTCCTCAACTTCTCTTAAATGGTGGCACTATTAAAAGATTCCTCAACTTCTCTTAAATGGTGGCACTATCAAAACATTCCTCAACTTCTCTTAAATGGTGGCACTATCAAAACATTCCTCAACTTCTCTTAAATGGTGGCACTATCAAAACATTCCTCAACTTCTCTTAAAATGGCGGCACTATCAAAACATTCCTCAACTTCTCTTAAATGGCGGCACTATCAAAAGATTCCTCAACTTCTCTTAAATGGTGGCACTATCAAAACAAAACATTCCTCAACTTCTCTTAAATGGTGGCACTATCAAAAGATTCCTGAACTTCTCTCTTAATGGTGGCACTATCAAAGCATTCTCTACAACTTTTCTTAAACACGCCCAGAACCAAGATTCGTACTTTTTTATCTTTAGGGAAAGCTATCATTGTGAATGTAAATGTCAAGCTTTGTTGAGAACCATCTGCCTTGAAGTGGAGTCATGACGTCGGCTGTGTTTACGTAGCTACCCGTTCTGCTGTGTGCAACACACACGTTGGGTGCTGAATAAGCCCTCTGGTATCAGTATTTTCTGTCCAGACGTGAAGACGCACTGAGATCGGTTTTGGTCTGAAGCAGTGACATCTCAACATTTTCCCGATAGCAACGTCTATCACTTCAAACATAATTATGTTTAAAAATATAAACGAGCATCAGGAAAGGGACAGAGGAACTGGGGTAGGAAGGAGGAGAGAGAGGGAGGAACGGGTATAGGGAGCAGAGGGATGGGAATGGAGATGGGGAAAATAGGGAGGGATGCATGAAGAAGGAAGCACAGTTTAATTTAAAAAGGTGGGAAGGAAAGGTGCAGTGTGACAGAGTGGAGCGGGTGAGGGATGGGTAGAAGGAGGAGGTGCTCATCGAGGACTCCACCCCCGGACGTACCTGGTCACCAGTCCCAAACTTAGTTTCAGTTTCAGTTTTATCAAGGACGCGTCACTGCGTGCGGACTAGTCCATATACGCTACACCATATCCGCTAAGTTTTGAGGCCACGCTACGCATGACTGCAAGCTGATGGATAAATGAATTAACAACTAAGATGAGGGAACTGAAGAAGAGGGTCTCGTGGCTATGACTTAGCAGATGTCTGACCTACGCATTAGCCCAATGCGCTGGTCAGACCTTGACTTCCTGCCTGACATAAGTCCAAACCTAGAACAGACCTACAATCAAAAGACACAACAAACCCTAAATAAAGGGGGAAAGTTGCTTTTTCTTTACATACAACATTTAACAATATAAACTTACGTATCCACACAACAACATACTCTCAGCTACATTCAATAACATCACAGGGGATAAACCAGAATGTGCACCCTCAGCCTGCGTGACAACCTAATCGATCTATGAAGAGCAGTGTAAGCAGACTATACTAAAATATTCCTTTTAACATACAAAGCACAACAGAATAAAAGAAGAATAAGAACACACCCTATCCTCGTCGTACCACTCCTTTTTCCTGCAAAACACTAAAATACATGGCAGACATCAAAAGGTATCGTCAGTCTGAGAAGCTGCCTGTTTCACTAGTATGCAGAAACAGTATACATTTAGAAATGTAATTCTAAAGGTGAACTAGGCCTAATGTTCAACCAATAGCAAAGCCATTCACTGACAGACGCTCGTTCTGTGGAGCCTTTGCAAACCCTGGCTTTATGTGGAAAAGGTTCCGTCATTAAGGGTCTGTTTTTTTTTTTTTTTTTTTTTTAAATGGAAATGTCTGCTGCCAGGGACAGGATGAATACTGCTGACCTGCTTATTGGGAGCAGGGCTGGCGTTGGTGTATGAGTTATGTAGGCCTACATTATTAGCTTTGTGTTCGTGAAATGTTGTCGTTCATAATGGACGATGTCTGGAAACAAGTTATTTCTACATGCGTGCGCACGCGCGCACGCGCGCGCGCGCACTCACACACACACATACATATGCATAACACGCACACACAGACACACAGACACACACACAACACACACAGACACAGACACAGCACAGACAGACAGACACCACAACACACACACACACACACACACACCACACACACACACACACACACACACACACACACACACTCGCTTTTGAAGAAGTATGATCCTTTGGATGTGTTAGTCACTTCAAATTTTTTGTGCATTTTCTTCATAATGCGTTCATACATGATTTTGTTTGGTTGTTTGTTCTTTATGATTATGATTATTTTTGTGAGGGCAGAATGAAAAAAGCTGTAAAGCTTATTCTTTAACC
>JADBJO010000693.1:545000-590839 GCA_016801955.1 Conus betulinus | reverse complement strand
CGTTCTCATTGCCCAGGAACCGCTATGGTCGCACTGACACCGAACCTCTTTGGGCTGCATTGACACAGAACCTGTATGGCTGCATGCACAGTAAGCCTCTGTGGTCTGCATTGACACAAGACCTCTATGTCCTGCATTGACACAGCCTGTGGAGGATGTGAGTCAGGCATTGTTATGGAATGTAACTTGATTACCACTGTCCCGGGCACGACACGACGCAAGATCCACTGATATGAGGACGCGGCGACATGCGATGATAGAGATCATAGTGATTCGAACTACATATGATCTATGTCATGGGCGATGATGCTGCTGAGGACACTGATAATGCCGCCACGATGAGACAAAAATCGGTGACGATAATGATGATCCTAATGATGACGTATTGTCTAACATTTGAGCGAGTATGATTCGCATTGTCGCTCTCGACAATGATGATGGCAAAAACGATGATGATGATGAGGTGATGATGATGATGATGATGATGATGATGATGAGTGAGATGATGACAACGACGAGGACGACGACTGCGGCTAACGTGACGACGAGAATGATGGATTATGAGGAACGGTGAGTCGATTAAGATTGAGTGATACCAAGCACTTCACACTAGCCATATCCGTACGCCGAGTGTGTCAGTAAAAAGTGCCACGTGCTCAGTGGATTCAAGGGATGGTGTCAGCTAGTGAAGGTCCGGTTTGTCTTGCCTGTCAAACATACCGCTTGCTTTATTATTGTTTTTTGATGTGGTTGTCGTTGTTGCTGTGTGTGTTTCGGTTGTTGTGTCTTCGGTAGATTAAAAAATTGTGAGAGGGGAGGGGAAGGAGGAGGAGGGGTGTTACTCCAGTCGTGGCCGGAAGGGACTGAGTATTATTATGCAGGGGATAACTGGTGTGAGTGTGTGTGTGTGTGTGGGGGGGGGGGGGGGGGGCGGTGCGGTTGGTTTTTTTTTTTTTCTTTGTTTGGGTATTTGTATTATTTGTGTTTAGTTTTTTTATGTGTTTGTGGGTGGGTGTGGTGTGTGTGTGTACGTTTTGTGCTATGTGTGTGTGTGTGTGTGTTTGTGAGTGTGTGGTGTGTGTGTGCGTGTGTGTGTGTGTGTGTGTGTAATGTTGGTGTGGTAGCGGTGTGTGGTGTGTGATGTGTGTGTTTTGGGGTGTGTGCTGTGTTGTGGTGGGGTGTAAGTGTGTGGGTGTTTATGTGTGTGTGTGTGTGGTGTGTGGTGTGTACGTGTGTGTGTGGTGTGTGTCGGTGTGTGTGTGTGTGTGTTTGAGTGGTACGCGTGTGTGTGTGGTGTGTGTGGTGTGTGTGTGTGTGGGGTGCGGTGGGCCAGGCATGCCTGTGCGCGCGAGTGTATGTTTGTGTGTGTGTGTGTGTGTGGTGGGTGTGGGTGTGTGGTGTGTGTGTGGTGTGGTTGTGTGTGTATTAAAAAAAACAGATATTAAACAGACGTGTTCGATAATGCGTATCGATGAATAATGGCTTAGCTGTGTATGTGTTGGTGGGTCTGTGCGTGTGTTTTGTGTTGTGCGTATGTATGTTTGTGTAGGTGTGAGTGTGTGCGGTGTCGCTCGCAAGCACACAAACGCGCGCGCGCGCGTGCGTGCGTGCGTGTGTGTGGTGTGTGTGTGTTGTGTGTTGTGTGTGTGCGCGACGTGCGCTGGGTGTGGTGAGGGTGTGTGTTGTGTGTGTGTTTAGATGTGTGCGTGCGTGCGGCCGTGCGTGCGTGCGTGACGTGCGTGAGTGCTTGTGTTTGTTTGTGTGTTGTGTTGTGTGCTGGTTGTGTGTGTGGTGTGTGTGTGTGTGTGTGTTTTGGGTGTGTGTGTCTGTGTGTGTGTGTGGTGTGGTGTGTATGTGTGTGTGTAGTGTGTGTGTGTGTGGGTGTGTGGTGTTGTGTGGGGTGTTAGGCCAGCATCTGTCGGTGCAGACATCGGACGAATGCCCAGGATCCAGACGCATGCACCTGCTGGCGCCACGTGTATTAAACGAGCTGGGCAGCTTTAGCTGTTTAAATGCAGAAACGGCTTCGTGACAGCAAAAATGGCGACTGCGTAGGTAAGGAACGATGCCTTCGTTGGATTGACGACACTGGGATCAGCTCCAATAGCTTTCCAATTTTTTTTTCCCCCCCCAGAAACCACCTTTTCCCTCGCTGCGGTGGTGTGGTGGTGGTGGTTGGTGGTGTTGGTGGTGGTGGTGGTGGTGGGTGTCAAATGTAGCTGTAGTCGGGTTTTTTGTTGTTATTTGTTGGGTTTTAGTGGTGGTGGTGGTCTTCAAGGTTCTACATATGTCTGGTGTCGGTGTTGTTGTTGTTTTGTTGTTGTTGTTTGTTGGTTTCAGCCTTGCAAGCAGCAGATTCTGGTTTCTGTTAAACTGAACATCGAACATTGAGAACACACACACACACACACAAACACACACACCACACACCACGGACACACACACACACACCACACACACACACACACACACACACACACACACACACAGCACGCACGCACATCACGACACGCACGCACGCACGCACACACACACACACACACACACCACCAAAGTGTCAGTATTCTAGTAATATAACAAGATACAAATATAAGTCATAAAGAAGTCAGAACAGAAGGAAGTGCAACTATTGACTGCAGGGTATAGGGAATTTTCTGCAGCAAAAATGATTCTATACACATCATCTTGCCTTGTTCCCTCATTCCTACCACCCCACAGAGCTGATTCCCCGACTGGAGGGCCGTGAGTTTCAATTTTTTTTCCAGTCAAAGCCCTTTATGTACAAATCGGCCCTGACCTGGCTTCTACTGACTGCGGAGTGTGCTAATGGGAGACTGTGACCCACGCAGGAACTTTCACCCACTCAACGGATGCGTTTTCTTGATACTGTTTGCCCAAATTCACGGACCAACACGCATGCTGTCTGCATCTCTCGGGACTGGTTGACGTCAGGATAGCTTTTATGACAGGAAGCGGCACCATCAGAGGTCATGCATTTTCCAGACCCTGCATGAACTCCTTCAGCATCATCTTCATTTATCTTCATCGTTAATCTTTCGCAGAAAGAAAAAGTTTCAAATTCTGTGTACTCTTGATGCGCTGGCATATGGTTTACCTCTGATTGATGTCTTCACGTCTGCAACCTTGCTAATTTTCTGTCGGGTCTGGCGGTATCCGCGAGCTCCTGGACTGCGTTCAATGGACATTGTGGTGCCGCCTTCGGAGGCGGTGGGATGGGGATGGTGCTCATAATACGATGTTCCCTCGCATTTAAGGAATTGCTGTGCGTCAGTAGGGAACTTCATAGTGTGTGATCCTGCCTTATGTTGGATCAGAACAGGCCCCACTGACACCACCGAAGTGATTTGGCAGCAGTGCAGGTTCCCTGTGATGGGTTTTCCCCATGGCGACTTGACAGTGCCCTGTGTGGATTGCCAGAGCAGGGGCTGAGCCAGACCACCGCCGGGGCTTTGTCCTTCCTGCCACACGTGTGTATTGGCCACGGGATTGGTGTGGAAGACAATACTCTCAGACAACAAGACAACACCCTCGTCCACTCGTCTCACTCCGCCCGTTCCAGCGCCCTCCCCTTATCCTTCATCCTATGCGTTGCCGTTCCCCCTTTCACACACACACACAACACACACACACACACACACACACACACACACACACACCACCGACCACCACCACACCACCACCCACCACCACACCCTATCCACCCTCCTTTAGCTCCTGAAAGGTCTGTTTCCCACAGCTCGCTTTCATTAATACACACACGTGCGCACTTGCGTTCTCTCATTCACATCCGGTCATTTCCCTCTCTGGGCTCTTTCATCAAAGGGCAAAAACGGTTTTTCTGGCCTGGAACTCTACAACATGGTTTCTGCGGCTTGAAACTCATACAACTGTTTCTGCCTGGAACTCTGAACTCTAGAACTAGTTTCTGGCTTGAACCTCTCGAACTTGTTTCTGCCTGAACCTCTAGAACTGTTTCTGCCTGGAACTCGGGGAACTTTTAGAACTGTGTCTGCTGCCTGAACTGCTAGGAACTGTTTCTGCCTGTATCAGCTTATGCGGAACAATGTATTCTGAACCTGGACAACTCTCGACCTGTTTTCTGCCTGGAACTTTAGAACTGTTTCTGCCTGGAACGTTTAGAACTGGTTTCTGCCTGGAAACTTTAGACCTTTTTCTGCCTGGAACTGTTTAGAATTGAGTAATCTGAACTTTAGAACTTTTTCTGCCCTGGAACCTTAGACATTTTCTGCCTGGAACTTTAGAACTTTTTCATGCCTTTCTGCTGGACCACTTTAGAACTTTTTCTGCCTGGAACTTTAGAACGTGTTTGCTGGCTGCTGGAACTTTAGAACTTGTTATCGTGCTTGAACTTTATAACTGTTTCTGACCTGGCACACTTTATAACTTTTTCTGGAAACTGTTAGAACTTTTTCAGCTGTAACTTTAGAACTTTTTCTGAACTTTAGAAGCTTTTGCTGCCTGGAACTTTAGAACTTTTTCAAGCTTGGGGGAACTTTAGAACTTTTTCTGCCTGGAACTTTAGACCGTTGTCTGGAACTTTACGAAATTTTCTGCCTGGACCTTTAGTAACTTTTTTCTGGAACTTTTAACTTTTTCTGCTGGAACTTGAACTTTTTCTGCCCTGGAACTTTACGAACTTTTTTCTCCTGGACTTTAGAACTTTTTCTGCTGATAGAACTTTTTCTGCATGGAACTTGTTAGAACTTTTGTCAGCTTGGAACTTTATACTTTTTACTGCCTGGAACTTTAGCATTTTTCTGGAACTTTAGAACTTTTTCTGCCTGAACTTTAGAACTTTTTTCTGCTTGTAACTTTAGAACTGTTTTCTGCCTGGAACTTAGAACTTTTTTTCTGCCTGCCTGTAAACTTGGTCAGCTTGGGAACGTTAGAACTGGGTCTGCCGGACTGTAGAACTTTGTCTGGAATTTAGACTTTTTCTTCACTGGACGGTTAGAACGTGTTCTGACTGGAACGTGAGAACGTTGTCTCTGCCTGACTTAGAACTTTTTCTGCCTGTAACTTGAGAACTTTTTTTCAGCTTGGAAGCTTTCAAACGTTTCCTGCCTGAACGTTAGACGGTTTCAGCTGGGAACGGGAGAAGCTGGTCAGCTGGGCTTTAGAACTTTTTGTTCTCCTGGAACTTTAAATTTTTCAGGCCTGAGAGAATTTTCGTGGCCTGCTGACTTTTTCAGCTTGGAACGTTTCGACCTTTTTCCAGCCTGACTTTCAAAACGTTTTTCCTACAGCAGACTGACATTGATCGTTTTGCTGGTCTTTGCGCTGTACTTTCTGTGCAGTGAGGTGGGGGGTTTTTTCCGGGGGTTTTGTGAAAGTGTTTGTTTAGATAGAATGTTGGTGGAATTTGTCCTTGGAACCTTTCCACCCTGTTTTTTGCAGGGATGGTTGTAAAGATTAATTGTTCGTGAAATCTTTGTGCATGGTAATGCCTGTGTGAAAGCAACAGGCTCGACGTTACCGGTTGAACTCCCCACTGTATAACACGAGATCGTTAAAACATATCACTGTTTATTATTAAATCATTATCATCATCTTATTATCATTATTATTTTTTAGCATCATTATTATTATTGTGTGTTGTTGCTAGCTGCATGTGCTCACTGTTGTTGTTGTTTGGTGCATTATTGTTGTTTTTTGGCGTGGGAGTGATAGTGATGTGGTGGGGGTGGTGTGGAGGTTATTATGTTATTGGTTATTTTACTACTATTATTTGTGATTATATTTATCCATGCGGTTGTTGGTAATCGATTATTAGCATTGTTTGGTTGCTGTTGTTGGTGAGCTATCCATTATTATCATTAATATTGTCATTGGATATCGCTTCTCTAGTGAGATATTCTCATCTTAGCCCAGATATTACAGAAGCATCAGTGTCGTTTTTCTTTGATGTCCTTTAACTACTAGTCCGCTCACCACGGTAGATAAAAAGGACGTGTTTCCCATCTTATTAACTGCACCGAACAAAAGATATCATCGCCCCGGGCGAGGTAGTTCAGAGTCTTGACTTCCAGGATCGACATCTACTCATTTTTCCACCGATCTTTCTTGGTCAAGAAATGGTCTGTTTTCGAAATCATGACATCGTAAGTCGTCATAATGTCGGCACATCTTTAGAACAATGTTTTGGAACCTCCTATCAGTTCCTGGCACTTTCAGGAAGTTTTCCTACTCTCTGGTACTAGGGAATATGACGTCACCTATGCGTACTCATCTGGTGAAATCACGGCACACTTGATAAAGTCTTCGAACCCGGTCTGAAACAAGATCAGTACCCGGCCTAAATTTGAACGCCATAGTACGTGGGGCAAACCCTCTGCCCCCCATACCCCCCACCCCCCCCCCTTCTTCCCGCTCGCTCCTCTCTCTCACTCTCTCAAGGAGGTGTGTGTGTGTGGGGGGGGGGGGTCACTTGTTTGACCACGAAGTCAGGGCGCCAGTCATTTTATCTGCGCCAATATCTTCTGTTAATTCTTCGACAATGCCCGTTCTGTGCCTTCCAGCAACTGTGGAGAAGCGGAACGCCCTGCAGAATACAACAAATGACAATGGAATGCACGCCTTGTTTTCATGCAAACGCCTACCTTGCGCTGAAGAGATCTAAGCTAAGTTAAAACGCGTTCATTTGCATTGTCCTATTTGTTTGTGGCTTGCTTAAGAAGACCTAAGAGGTCTAAACGACGCGTCGTGTTTTGTCTTGTGACCTCGTTGCCACGGTTCTCGTTGCGGTCGCTAACGTTTTAGTTAAGATTTTTCGATGTCCGGCCTGCAGGTCGTCCTCGCTTTGCAGACAGATTCTGGTTGAGATCGTGTCTTAACAGATTCCGATTCGCTTGAATGAAAGATAGTCGCACACTAAAATGTATAGTGATGTTAGCTTTTCTTCCCTGTCGTTATGTCGTTTGGTTAAATGCGTTTCAGATCGAAACAGCTACTTTGCCGTGTTGATTATTATGAACTTCTTTTTTGTTCAGTTCTTGTTGTGGCTGCTGTTGTTTTTGCTGCGCTGCTGCTGCTGCTGTGGTTGTTGATGATGATGTTGATGAGGATAATCAGGATGATGATAATCATGATGATGACGACGACGATGATGAGGTGGGTTTCTGGAATGGGGCTGATGATGAACGATGGACGGTGATGATGAATGACACGTTCCGATGATGATGAATGATGACGGTGATGATATGATATGATATGACGATGAGATGATGGTGGAGGCTGACGATACGATGATGACGATATGACGTGAGGATACAATGATTATGATGATGACAATGGCCATATGGTGATGATGACGATTCCGATGATGATGATGACGCTGATGACTGATTATACATGACGATGATGAATAAGACGATGACGACGATGACGATCATACCACCTTTTGGTTTCCTCCATGCCTCCATCACTGCCTCGGACCTGTCAACTGAGAGACACAGGCTGCGTCACGTACGTTACTACAGATCGCCCTGACGTCACTGGCCGTCCCATCCGTTCCTGGTAAACTGGCTCATCTCTTATCGTGTGTGGTGTTTGGTGCTGTGTGTGTGTTTGTGTGTGGTTGTGTGTGGGTTTGTGTTGTGTGTGTGTTTGTGTTGTGTTGGTACGTTGAGGAAAACTACATGTTGGTGAGGGGGGCTCCAAACAAACGGAAGTGAAGCAGATTGTGTTTAATATGTCAACCTTAAACAAACAATTGACCGTCTTTAGGACATAACTATCAAGATTTAGGCAGAGAGTAAAAAAAGTAAACAATTCGTACGCCATGAAACGTGATACCAAATTTCCCGCTGGTTTAAAGGGCCGGAAAATTTAACAACGGAGAAATTGAAATCACTCAAACATTCCCCCTGAAACCCTGCCCTCCTACCTTTGGAGGCCATTCACAGGTGTCCCTGACTCCCAACCACTTGTTTTGCCTGCGCAGTGCCCCTTGCGTTCGGGCGGTACTCGTCACGAACTTCGTCCGGTTTGGTGTGTTGGTTCGTCCTCGGAATCCATAGGCATATGTCACAATGTAATTCGTGTTATTCTTACCTCCAGAAAAAAAATCAAATGGCTCCCAGCATCACGCAGTACGTAGGAACATGGGAAGAAATTTAGCTTAAAAACAGAAGTTGCCGAAGTAAGTAGGGCAGTCGGCATAAAGAAGTGCCGGCAAGTAAGTAGCAATCGGCATAACATAAATTAGAAACAGAATTTGGCCGAGTAAGAGCGGGCCCTGGGGTCGCATAAGAAGTTCGCGAAGTAGAGTAGGCCCAACTGATTACAGGAATTAAAACGAAATGCCGAGTAAGTCTGCCGCAGTCGGCTACACAGGAAATTAAACAGAGTTGCCGAAGTAGTAAGGCAGCGGCAGAAACAGGAACCTTGGGCCGATCCTGAGATGTGAGTTCAAAAGTGCCAACAGCATGAGTGTCCCTCCATTGTTTATAAATCATCGTTATCAGTAGCAAGTAGGAAAAAACTCTGCGGAGAGCTGCGCGCAGAGGGCCTCTGAGCAAATCCCCCCCCTCCCCCCCCCCCCCCCCATCCCCCCCCCCCCCGCCAAGACATGCGTTTCGGCCCTGAACGCCTTACCGTCTAAGGGCCAGGCCGCATCCAGGTCATCCCCCAGATCCCCCTTTTAACTTCGTACAGACGGAGTTGGCGGCTAGAGTTGTCAAAACAGTCTTTAATTTGGCTCCAACATGTATGCATCTCCCCCTGTTCACCAGTAACTTTAACGAATGAGGCGTAGGGGGACGAGTGAAGCAGCCACTCAACCGTCGTCTATAACAGCGGACTAGCAAGGATTGGCGAGGAGCGAAACACTGTGAAGGGGAGTTGAGAGAAGGAGTGAAAAGGGCGACTGGCAAAGGGGGGGGGGGAGGGGTTGAAAAAATGAATCATGGAAAGAAACATTTAAAATGTAGCTCTGAAACAACCAACAATGCCTCTTCAATAACGCAATGACTTGTAAGATCATTTTTAAAAAAAAGTGCGAAGACCGCCGCCGTCATGCGACCATATGCTACCAAAGATTTCGTAAAGAAAATTCATACTAAGTCACGATTCCGTAGTTCATGACAAATGACATTACAAAGATAATAGTATCATCTGTTCCGGAAACATGTGCGATCTCTGTGATTGGTGCGAGCACATAGAGTTTTTGCAGTTGGGTTTAAATACTCGTGAGCGTTTACCTGTTAAGTGGTGACGATAGTAACAGTCCATTTTTCACTGCGGCTTGAAGCGCTTTCCATGGGCTGCGGGCTTTCTGATTGCACCAACAGCGAGCGCCACATCCACTTGAAGCCTTGTCGCTCGCATTTGGTTAGGACATCGACCTAGACGCCTGACAATATGGCAATGCCAACATTTGGCGACAAGAATGTGCTGCTCTTTTATGTCCTGAAAATTAAGCGGTGAAAGTTCGTTTCGTTCCAGGCTGCAAAGGAAAATAACACCTGAACTAACCGATATTTCAATTTACACTCTCTCTCTCTCTCTCTCTCTCTCTCCCCCTCGCCGACGCTCTTCGTCTCTTCGCTTCGCTCTCGCGCTCTCTCACACAGCACCACAACACACACACACCGCACACACACCTGCGCGCGCACGCACACACATGACAGACCACACACCCAAACGCACATAACTCTGGTTCTCGCTCCCTGTGTGCGTGTTGTGTGGTGTGTGTGTGTTGTGTGTTTGTGGTGTGTACTCATGTATAACTCAATTTAGACGGTACTGTTCATGCCCACTCACACCTCATCATCCGGTCCTGATATGAACACCTCCTCAGTAATCCGGAATGACCCGCAATGGACCATACACCCGGGCTACATTACTGCCAGTGCTTTCGTCCATTAGCAGAGCCCAGCCTCGCTTTGAAGTGCCTCCGTGCCTCGCGCAAAACAGGTCCATTGCTCTGTCTTTAAGCGCATTGGCTAGCCTCCGCTGCACGCACTAGTTTCAGCATGCGGCGGAGTGCACGGTTTGGGTGTTGTGTTCATGGTGCGTCATGCTGTGTGATCGTTAGTGCGCGCGCGTGTTGCGTGTGTGTGGTGGTGTGTATGTGTGGTTGGGGTGTGTGTGTGTAGTGTGTGTGTGTGGAGAGAGCGAGAGAATAGGCGAGAGAGAGAGAACTGTGTGTGTGTGTGTGTTGGTGTGTGTGTAGTTGTGTGTGTTGTTGGGGACCGATCAGAAACTTTGTATTCGTTCTCACCTCCCTCTCTTAAACCAGGTTACTGGCGATTTTCGGAGGAGAGAGACCACGTGGTGACTGAGGTGGCTATCGACAACGTGGAAATCAAGATCCACGCAAAGGAGAACACACTTTCCACCTACGGAACCGACCATTCTCCGTCTGCAAGGCTCTGCTCGCCCGTTCCCACTTCTGATAACAGCCACTCTGTGAGAATTGTCACGTGTGGTGGGTGGTGTGTGTGTGTGTGTGTGTGTGTTCGTGCCGTTTGCTGTGTGTGTGCGCGCGCGCGCGCGCAACACGACATGACACTTTCCCCCGATCACACCACGTGTAATAAAAGACGTTTTTGTACGTACATTTGTAAAAACAAACGAACGAACAACTCACTTTGTTTTGTAAGAGGTAGAAAGAAAGAAAGAAAAAAACAACGTCAAAAAGTCTAGCCGTCACTTTCTATCCCGATCACACACGTGTATAAAAGTAATTAAATTGTACGTACATTTTGTAAAACGAACGACGAACGTCACTTAACTTTGTTTCTTTCAAAGAAGTTAGAAAGAAAAAAGAGAAAAAAACTTCAAAAAGTCATCTGCCGATCATTCTAGTTTCGACTTAAATGACGATATCTAATCTTAAAATAATTGCAGGCGTTAGTTTTGCTTAAACGAGTTACTTAGTCTTTCATTGCATACGTATCCTACGTGTGCGTTTCTTTCGCGTTATACTCACTTAGGTTAATACAACCGCTGTAAACATCTGTCTCGACCCACTTTGGGTATTTACATGTTGTGGGAGAAGGCAGGAGATACTATGGGAATGGGTGTGTGTGTACGCGCGCGCGCGGTTGGAGTATTGTGTGTATACCAAAACATGTAAATACCCATAAATGGGTCGATCGGATGTTCACATCTGCTTTTTAAATAAGTAAGTATTAACGGAAAAGAAACCAAACCGTAGGCTACGTGTGCAATTGAAAAGGCTTAAGTAATTCGTTTAAAGGCAAAAGGAGTGTGAAGGCGTGGTGCATACGCGGGAAGGTGTGTGTGCACGCGAGGGCAGTGGCGTGCATGTATGCGTGAGGTGTGGGTGGTGGTGGGTGTGGTGGTGTGTGTGTGTGTGTGGTGTGTGTGTGTGTGTAGTGAGTGCGAGGGAAGGTGTAGCTTGAAGGGGATCATAAGGGCTTGTGAAGAAGACGAAAAGCCATGGGCGTTCAAAATGGGGAGGGGAGAGGGGTGGGGGAGATGACAGTGGATTGGGGTTGGTGGTGTCTAGGGCAGAAGAGGGTGATATATGGGTGGTGTGGGTGACATGAGGAGACCGAAGGGGTTTGGAGGAAGGGGGTTGGACGATCGGGAGGGAGGGGAGGGCGGAAGAAGTGGAGCGATGAGAGAGGGTAGGATTCTGAGTGCATATTGTTTGTTGGGATGGATGCGGGTGGTGCGTGAATCTCTCTCTCTCTCTCTCTCTCTCTGCATTGCTCTCTCCTCGTCTGTCCCTCGTCTGTCTGCGTCTTCTCTCACTGTCTGTCTGTCTGTCTGTCTGTCTCTCTCTCTTCCTGTCTCTCCTCTGCTCTTCTCCTCTCTCGGTCTCTCTCTGCTCTCTCTCTGCTCTCTCTCTCTCTCTCATCTCTCTCTCTCTCTCTCGCTCTCTCTCATATGAGTATAACAAAGACGCAATAAGGACAAATTTGTTCGGCAAAACAGACCAGACGACAGAGAACAGAAGAGAGATGAGGGGGGGGGGGATATGGGGAGAGGGGAGGGCGAAAGAAAACTGACCTTTCGATCAGTGAGTCATCCGGACTGGTGTCTGATAGGTGTCAGAGGTGTTTGCCCCAACTCCCACCCATCCATTCATCACTACGTGGCGCTATTGACGTCAACGACGTACGTTCTACCGTTTCTGCAGCCACAGGTGTGCGCCGATTAAGATCTTAATCTTTGCCGGCTCGTTCGACTTAAAGGCGCAAGGCTTCTTACTTGAGGCGACGATCCCCTGCTGCGGGCCGCTGCCACGAGTGCCACGCACACTGCCACTGATAAACGATGGGTACTTGAGAGGCGGTCAGTGGTGGCCCACTTGTCCTCACGTGCACACCCGTGCTATCGCGTACGCGGACCCAACCGACCCTATAGACCTAGGCTGCCTGCCAGTAACTCTACCACCCTTGCACACGCGCCAGGATCTGAACAGAGTAAACTCTACCCGCCCTTGCACACGCGCAGTTCTGAACAGGAGTACACTCTACCACCCTTGCACACCGTCGGTCGCATGAACAGGATACTCTTACCACCCCTTGCACACGTGTAGGCTGAACAGAGTAGTCTGTCACCGTCACGCGCACGTGCTGCGCACGTGTTGACGAACGCGGATTTTTAATTTCGCAGCCCTTCAGTCACTTGATTTAGAAAAGACAGACAGAAAAATAACAAGATGCTAAGCATAGAAACATGCTCCCAGTTTATCTTAGGCAGAGTACTTTCTGAATATTCCTATAAGAAGAAAAACGTTTTCGGGCCGTTATAGCCGTTAGTAACGACTATTCTGGTAAAAAAATAAACACCAGGCATCATCCGTGACCCATAATGAGCATACATAGCAAATTTTCAGAAAGATCGCCTAGAAGTTTTGTCTGGAGCGAGTGGAACCATTTTTACCGAGGACACTGTGACACACACACCACACACACACACCACACACACACACAGGCACACAGACCACACACAAACAGCACTTTCTTCGTTCCCTTTGTTAAAGTAAAGTAAAATACCTGGTCTCTAAGAAAAAACTGGGGAGTACAAAAAAGTTACAGGCAGCCGAACAGCCGTTAAGAGCCTGAACTACCTGAAGCTTCAATCGTGTACATGGGACGATTGATGTAGGCGACGATATGATGTAAGGCGACGATATAATGTAAGGCGGAACCTCTCCTTCCGCCGCCTTAAACTTCCCAGTCTGAATCATAACATCCATGTACCTTTCAGCACTCTGCTGCTTTATGTGGTTGGCTGCGTTCAGCAAGCTCACTACCTGCAGTGATTGTACCCTTAGCTCTCGGTTGCCGTGATCTCGTAGATAAATTCTGTTAATTTTTGGACAACTTGTATCAGTCAACAAAAAACATCCATTACTTTGTCCAAGGTGCGGACATGAAGTGTCAGCACACTGATTACCCAATCAGAAGAAGGATGATCCAAACAGACCGAGAATCTCACCTTTTCAACGTTCTGCTGTCAAAACTCCTGGCCAGTTTATATCTAGACTTACGGTGGCGTGACGCAAGAAACGCGTAGTATCCAGCCTCCAACGCCTGGTAACGAGTGCCGGACGTCCTGAGAGCCTAACGTTTTAAAACCATAGCATCTGTCTCTTTTTTTCTTTTTGTTTTTGGTTTTTGTTTTTTTCTCTCTCTCACTTCTGTGCCGCCTCAGGTGCACACCTCCCACGACACTCATGCTGACTTCTGTGTTGTACACAGCCCCACCGAGTCCAGTCACTTGAAGAGCCTCGGTCAATACCGGCATCCGATCGGGCCACCATCAATATCAGATCGCCCCTTGCCAGAGGAGACACTGCACTGACATCATAATCCCTCCAGCCGTGTGATCTTTGTCAGTGTGTTGCTTGTGCAACTGCATGCTGTGTCCTGAAGCTTGTTGCTATCCCAGGTTAGGGGAGATCGTCTTCAGGCGTGCCAGGCCTTTGACATAGCCATCAATATTTCCCCCCCCCAGAAAAAAAGGGAGTTCTATGGCTCCAAGCTGGGCGTGGTTGTCTGCGAGGATGGGGTCATCAAAATATGCCTACATGCCATCCTTCGCCTCGTGTTTACTTTGGAGGTCGAGTGGTTGGGTATACCACATACCCCCCTCCCACCCCAACCCTCACCCCATCTTCCCCTCCTCCTCAACCCATTTCCACCTGCCTTTCTTTCTGGAGCATACATCGTGGGAAGTACTACCCACAGTGCGTGTAATAGTCAAAATCACTGTCAAACTAAAATGTAGCGTATGATCTCGTGTTCCAGGCAGTCCGTCTTTTTACAAATGTAGCACGAGCTCTGCTAACACAGTGACGCATATTAGTAACGACCCCCATATTACGAAAAGGTGAGTGTTAAGAGAGCAGTCAAGACAAAAGAAGGAAAAACGTATACGATCCGGTTTACAGAGGTCTTTGAGAGGCTGGGGCGGGAAGGGGTCATAACTGCAATTAATTCTTCTCCTTTTATGCCACTCAGCGGTATCCTTGAGGGACGTCCATGATCGTTGCTTTACAAACGCTTTCTCTCTCCGCCTGAAAATTCTGTGCCATAATTCTCACTTCTCTGCTTTGGCTTTGTCATTTTTTACTGTCGTCTACTTTTTTTCCTGCCTTTGTTTGCATATTCACTTATCTTGGTAAGTACAGCCTTCACCTGTTTCAGTTTTGTTTTTTCCTTTGTCACAATTCAATTAACATACCAGTTGTGCTATCACCATCTTATGATTAGGTAGTGACGTTGTCATCTACTACAGTTTTTGTTAACCATTACAACTTTTTTTTTTTCTTTTTTTTTAATGGTACTGGTCATATTTGTTGATAGAATTATGCTTTTGTTAAATTTAAACTAACGTGGTATAAAACGAAAGATAATTACAACTCGAACGTGGTAACGAGAGATAATTACAACTGAACGTGGTAAACGAGAGGATAAGTACAACTGAACGTGATAAACGAAAGATATTACAATACCACTGAACGTTAAACGAGAGAAATTACAACTAACGTGGTAACGAGAAGTATCGCTTAGTGCACGTAGCATGGTCTTTCCTTACATGCCTTGGGCATCCAGCAGCCAGAGTGCCATGTTTGCTGGAGTGTTTGGATGTGTTTTGCATGGAGAAGTTGGTGTATGGGTGACGGAGATAGGGGAGGAACGGAGGAGGAATGGGGATGGGGGTAAGGCGACATTGTATTTGTCGTGCTTTGATGGTATATAGCCTACTGCAAAAGTTTAACACCCCCCCGTTCAACAGTAAGACCCCTCGGCACACGTAAAGGCGACGTAATGTGGTGTGTGGATGAAGGTGTTGAGGAGGGGGAGCACGGATTTCTCCCAAAAGTCCTGAACGTACCAGTACTGACTGACCCTTTTTTTTCAACAGATTCCCTCGAAGGAACTTTAAGCTGATTCAAACTGTTAAAAAAAAATCCCCACTTTTCATCTTAAAATCAAAGTTGGTTGCAATGTGGAATTCATTCACTTTACTGTTGTAATTTAAAAGTGAGAAAGAAAAAAAAAAAAAGAGACTGATTTGCCACAAACCTCTTCGTCTGCTGTTCCGAGTTCTCGGACTGAACCACTTATTCACATGACACAAACTACGTACAAGCGGAATGGAAAACAAAACAGCGATTGCGATTTGCTTTAGCTGAGCTGTCGTCTGTTTTCGAGAGCAGGCGCAGGCCGGCAGATCTCCACGGCAGCGACCACGCGATAGCTCGAAACGACCGGCGAAAGATTTCAGTCACAATTTAATCAGTACGGGAACGAACCAAAAAGCATGGTAGGGTCGAGGCAGAGAGAAGCCGTTCATCTGTTCTCCCTGCAAATGCATCACAAATGTCAAAGGGCGAGACAATACATATAACATCTCCCGTCAGTCAGACAAGACCAGACAGCGACACGAGGTAAAATCTTTCGCTTCAACTTGCCTTAGTGGTGCGTTAGTATGTGTGTGTCTGCCCTGGTGTTCTTGTCAAATGCCCGTCACGGCCCAAAAAAGTAAACAGTCAGATGGCCAGCCGCCGAGAACAAACAGCTGCTTCGTTGAATGAATCTTGGGATTCGCCCTGTCCCGGGAGAATTGTTGAAACAAAACCTTTCCTTTTTTCTACGCCGAGGGTAAACAGTAGTTGGTATGGACTTGAGAGTTCGCTTCCCGTGTCTCATTTCTAAAATATAGACATGCAAAATAGAAAATGATAACGTTTCTATCCACTGACAAAGTTTTTATCATTCCATATGAAGACGATCGCTGGGCTTTTAAGCAAAACTTCTCTCTCTCTCTCTCTCTCTCTCCTCCCCCCCCCCCCCCCCCCCAATGATGACACTGAAACCGGACAACAGCATGGCTGAAAACAGGCCAGACACACATACACACAAACAAGCGCAAAGTGACGGTTGTTTTACCACTCGCAGTCACACAACAGTCAGGACATTTTCAACCAATAGCGTCCGCGTCAGACTATGCACAACAGACATAGGAAATGCACACCTAGACTGCAGCCAGCAGAAAAAATAAAATGTCACGTTAAAAATGGATTGTTCGTCTTTACCACGCTGTGGGGATATTGTTACTCTGCTACTGTTCCGAATTCCTGTTATTTTTTCACGTCTAGACAAAAAACTGCGTGTTTGGTCGGAATGTACTCCTGTGGTTTGGTATTGCGAGTTACAGAAACGTTAGTTTTGCGCCTTGTTTTGATTTGTATTTGTATTTTGACTTACTAATCCATATATATCAGTTATGTAGAAGTGATCACTTCGCAGCAGTACTTTGACGGTGTTTCGTGTTCAGCAGACTGTGGTGATAATCTTGATTAATGTATGACACATCCAGGGTCCGCCGTTGATTCGGATCCCCGCACAACAATCCTCACCGACATTGAAAGGACTTGATGCTTGGGCCCACGTGCCAATCCTTTCCGCAGTGTGGATGTGCGTTGTTTGAGGCAGGGTGATGAAAGGCAGGTGATGGGTTCACCCATCACTGACTTCCGCCTGTTTCAACGCCCCGCCAGTGTGGCTGTGCAGTGTTTGAGGCAGGTGATGAATTCAGGTGATGGGAGCACGTGTTTGGGTTCACCAGGTGATGAGGCAGGTGATGGAGGCAGGTGATGGGTTCACCAGGTGATGGAGGCAGGTGATGGAGCAGGGGATGGTTTCACCAGGTGATGAAGGCAGGTGATGGTTTCACCAGGTTATGAGAGGCAGGTGATGGCAGGCAGTGTGTGGGTTCACCAGGTGTTGGAGGTCCTGTGAAAGGGTTCAACCAGTGATGGAAGGCAGGTGATGGTTTCACCAGGTGATGGGGCAGGTGATGGAGGCAGGTGATGGAGGCAGGTGATGGAGGCGAGTGACTGGGTTCACCAGGTTATGAAGGCATGTGATGGAGGCAGGTGATGGGTTCACCAGTGATGGAGGCAGTGATGGAGGCAGGTGATGGGTTCACCAGGTGATGGAGGCAGGTGATGGAGGCAGGTGATGGGTTCACCATGGTGATGAAGGCAGGTGATGGAGGCAGGTGATGGGTTCACACCAGGTGATGGAGGCAGGTGATGGGTTCACCAGGTGATGGAGGCAGGTGATGGGAGGCAGGTTGATGGGTTCACCAGGTGATGGAGGCAGGTGATGGGTTCACCAGGTGATGGAGGCACGTGTTGTTCACCAGGTGATGGAGGCAGGTGTGGAGGCAGTGATGGGTTCATCACCAGTGATGGAGGCAGGTGATGGTTCACCAGGTGATGGAGGCAGGTGATGGAGCAGGTGATGGGTTCACCAGGTGATGGAGGCAGGTGATGGAGGCAGGTAATGGGTTCACCAGTGATGGAGCAGGTGGATGGAGGCAGGTATGGGTTCACCAGGTGATGGAGGCAGGGTGATGGGTTCACCAGTGATGGAGCAGGTAAATGGGTTCACCAGGTGATGGTAGGCAGGTGATGGGTTCACCAGGTGATGGAGGGAAGTGATGGGTTTCACCAGGTGATGGGAGGCAGGTGATGGAGGCAGGTGATGGGTTCACCAGTGATGGAGGCAGGTGATTGGATGGCAGGTGATGGAGGCAGTGATATGGGTTCACCAGGTGCTGGAGGCAGTGATGGAGGCAGGTATGGTTCACCAGGTTATGGAGGCAGTGATTGGGTTCCACCAGGTGATGAGGCAGGTTGATGGAGGCAGGTAATTGGTTCACCATCACTGACTTCCTCCTGTTCAACAGCCCCGCAGTGTGGCTGTGCAGTGTTTGAGGCAGGTTATGAATTCATGTGATGGAGGCACGTGTTGGGTTCACCAGGTGATGGAGGCAGGTGATGGAGGCAGGTGATGGAGGCAGTGATGGGTTCACCAGGTGATGAAGGCAGGTGATGGAGGCAGGTGATGGTTCACCAGGTGATCAAAAACGACTGCAGTGTGATGGGTTCACCAGGTGATGAAGGCAGGTGATGGAGGCAGTTGATGGAGGCAGGTGATGGAGGCAGGTGATGGAGGCAGGTGATGGGTTCACCAGGTGATGGAGCAGGTGATGGGTTCACCAGGTGATGGAGGCAGGTGATGGAGGTCAGGTGATGGGTTCACCCAGTGATGGAGGCAGGTGGATGGAGCAGGTGGATGGTTTCACCAGTGGTGATGGAGGCAGGTGAATGGAGGCATGTGATGGAGGCAGGTAATGGGTTCACCAGGTGATGGAGGCAGGTGATGGAGGCAGGTGATGGGGGGCCGGCTTCACCAGGTGGATGGAGGCAGGTGGTGGGTTCACCAGTGATGGGGCAGGTGATGGGGTTCACCAGGTGATGAAGGCAGGTGATGGGTTTCACCAGGTGATTGAGGCAGGTGATGGGTTCACCAGGTGATGGAGCAGGTGATGGAGGCAGGTGATGGGTTTCACCCAGTGATGGAGGCAGGTGGTGGGTTCACCAGGTGATGGAGCAGGTGATGGAGGCGGGTGATGGAGGCAGTTGATGGTTCACCAGTGATGGAGCAGGTGCTGGGTTCACCAGTGATGGAGGCAGGTGATGGTTTCACCAGGTGATGGAGGCAGGTGATGGGTTTCACCAGGTGATTGGAGGCACCTGGTGGGTTTCACCAGGATGATGGAGGCAGGTGATGGAGCAGGTGATGGAGGCAGGTGATGGGTTCACCAGTGATGGAGGCAGGTGGAGGCAGGTGATGGGTTCACCAGGTGATGGATGCAGGTGATGGAGGCAGGTGGATGGGTTTCACCAGGTGATGGAGGCATGTGATGGAGCAGGTGGTGGGTTCACCAGTGTGAAGGCATTGATGGGGCAGGTGGATGGGTTCACCAGGTGATGGGCAGGTGATGCCAGGTTCACCAGGTGATGTAAGCATGTGATGGAGGCAGTGATGAAGGCAGTTGATGGTTCACCAGGTGATGGATGCAGGTGATTGGAGGCAGGTGATGGGTTCACCAGTGATGGAGGCAGTGATGAGGCAGGTGATGGGTTTCACCAGGTGATGAAGGCAGGTGATGGAGGGCAGGTGATGGTGGCCAGGTGATTAAGAGGCAGGTGATGGAGGCAGGTGATGGAGGCAGGTATGGGTTCACCAGGTGATGAAGGCAGTGATGGAGGCAGGTGATGGGTTTCACCAGGTGATGGAGGCAGGTGATGAGGCAGGTGATGGGTTCACCAGTTATGGAGGCAGGTGATGGGTTCACAGGTGATGGAGGCACGTGTTTTTGTTCACCAGGTGATGGAGGCAGGTGATGGAGGACAGGTGATGGTTCACCAGGTGATGGAGGCAGGTGATGGTTCACCCGGTGATGGAAGCATGTGATGGCCGCAGGTGATGGGTTTCACCAGGTGATGGAGGCATGTGATGGAGGCAGGTAATGGGTTCACCAGGTGATGGAGGCAGGTGATGGGTTCACCAGGTGATGGAGGCATGTAATGGGTTCACCGGTGATGGAGGCAGGGTGATGGGGTTCACCAGGTGATGGAGGCGGTGATGGGTCACCAGTGCTGGAAGCAGGTTATGGAGGCAGGTGTGTGTTCACCAGTGAGGAGGCGGTGATGGAGGCAGGTAATGGTTTCACCAGGTGATGGAGGCAGGTGATGGGTTCACCAGGTGATGGGGCAGTGATGGAGGCAGGTGATGGTTCACCTGGTGATTGGAGGCAGGTGTGGAGGCAGTGGATTGGTTCACCAGGTGATTGAGGCAGGTGATGGATGCAGGTAATGGGTTCCCAGTGTATGAGAGGCAGGTGATGGGTTCACCGTTCAGGTGATGGAGGCAGGTGATGGAGGCAGTTGATGGGTTCACCAGGTGATGGAGCAGGTGATGGAGGCAGGTGATGGGTTCACCAGGTGATGGAGGCAGTGAGTGGAGGCAGGTGATGGGTTCACCAGTTGATGGAGGCAGGTGATGGGTTCACCAGGTGAGGAGGCAGGTGATGGAGTCAGGTGATGGGGCATTTCACCATCAGATGGACTTCCTCCTGTTTTAACAGCCCCGCATGTGGCTGTGCATGTGTTTTGAGGCAGGTGATGAAGGCAGGTGAAATGAGAGGCTTTTGTTGGGTTCACCAGGTGATTGCGGCAGGTGATGGACCGGATGCAGGGTTGATGGGTTCACCAGGTGATGGAGGCAGGGATGGATGCAGGTGATGGTTCACCAGTGTTAAGGCAGTGATGGTTTCACCAGCAGGTGATGAAGAGCAGGTGATGGAGGCAGTGATGGAGGCAGGTGATGGGTTTTTTTTCTGTTTCACCATGTGATGGAGGCACGTGATGGGGTTTACCATGTGATGGAGGCAGGTGGGGTTCACCAGTGATGGAGCAGGTATGGGTTCCCCAGGTGATGGAGGCAGGGCATGGAGGCAGGTGATGGGCTGATGGAGGCATTGATTGGTTCACCAGGTATGGCAGGTGATGGGGTTCACCAGTGGAAGGCAGGTGATGGGTTTCACCAGGTGATGGATGCAGGTGAGGGGCAGTGCTGGGTTTCACCATCAGCTAACCTGCTCCTGTTCAACAGCCCCGCCGTGTGGCTGTGCAGTTGTTTGAGGCAGGTGATGAAGGCAGGTGATGGAGGCAGGTGATGGGGTTCCCCATCAATAACGTCCCTCCTGTTCAACCAGCCCCGGATGTCGTTCCTGGACAGGTTGTGCAAACCCGGGCACAAAATTAAAGGAGGAGGGGAGAGGGGGGAGGCAGGTGGGGGGAGGGGGGGGGGGGGAGAGGGGTGGGGGGGTTGCGGATTGGGCAGGGACGATGTCACGGACACGCTCACCCCATTGCAGTTGCTGACGAACGTGGAACTGGGCACCATGATTGTTGCAGCTCTGTACCCATATGTTGCATGAGACTCGCTTCGGGGTTTACTCCCTTTAAGTAACAGTAAATTCGCTCAAATTTACGCGTGCTTCCGTGTGAGTTCAATAAAGTAAGGGAATTCACATCATCACTGTGCATTCCAGTGGACTTTCCAGGCTTCTCAGAAATTGCAGAGTGGTCACAGCATGTATTAAGAACTGTGACTCAGAGAAAAGGCACGTGGCTCTGAAACCGATGGCCGGCATCAAAAACGAGTAACCCTTCCACAGACTGGAAGAGAAGATGGGTATAGTCCTCTGCGTGGCTGAGCAAGGGTAACGAAAAAAGCGAACGAATCGGGGAGCTACGTGTGAAAAAGACGCCATCCTCAAAAGCAGCAAAGCTTCCGGCTAAAATGTTTTTGTCAGCAAATCCGCGAAAGCGCTGTTTGTCAGCACTGAGAAATGACTCACCGGACTGTTCCGCACGTGTGGGTTATATCGACACTTTGATTTGACGCGAGCCAGAGCTGAACATGTTTGGATTTGCGTTGATGTTTGTTGTTGTCGTTTTTTTTTTTTTTTTTTTTTTTTTTTTTTTTGTTTGTTGCTTTTGTTAGATAGTTTATGACCTAGCTGTTAACGAGCAGACACTGTGTGAATGCGTTAGCAGGACAGACAGACAGACAGACCGAGAGGCAGACAGACAGACAGAGGAGAGAAGGGGGCGGGAGGGAGGAAGTATAGGGAGACAACAAAAACACATATTGGGAGACAGCTAAGAGAGAGAGAGAGAGAGAGAGAGAGAGAGAGAGAGAGATTTAACGATAAAACTTAGAGCCTAAACTCCCCCCCCCCCCCTCTCTCCTCTCTCTCTCCTCTCTCTCTCCTCTCTCTCTCTCTCTCTCTCCTCTCTCTCTCTCTCTCTTCGCCCCGGGTGCGCAGAATATACATGCCGCACGTGGAAAAATTCGCGGGAACAATGGGGGGTGTACTTCCTCACAAAAATTCGAGGGAACGTCCTCCTTTATTGTTAAACAAGGCATGTTGCGAAGGAAGGACAAGCCAAAAAAAAAAGTATTTGTGGTGTTCTCTATGATGAAACACTCTCCGCAAGAGAGAGCACTCCAAGTATCACAAAGTGAATCTGTAAGACGATGAAGAACTACGTTTGTAAATATTCCTCTTTCCTATCTATCTTGTCTTTCATTAACTTTTGCCCTGCCCAGCACAAGTTAAAAAAAAAAAGGTTGTGGGGGGGTGGGGGGGGGGGAATAGAGGGGGCGTACAGCTCTCACCAAGATGAGAGACCAAGAAAAAGAAACATGCCACACACACACACACACACACACACACACTATATATATATATATATATAGATATAATATATATAATATATTATATATATTCAAAATAAAACAATAAATCCAAGGATAAGGTACCGAGCACCGGTTCCAGCGACTTACACGAGCAGCTAGGTGTTGCAATGACTGCAAAGAAATATTGAATTATAACAAAGCTTGCTCTTATGTCTCAGATTGTAGAAATAGGGGGTGGTAACCCTTCATATCTGCAGTGGTAGATGATTCTGCCTAACTGACAGTATGTGCTTGAGTGGGTGAATGGGGAATAATAAATGCTTCTCAAAATGACCCTTCAGCAAGCTTATAGTCTCCAAGCAGGAGACCATCTCCAATGGGGAGAAACTCACTAACATATAACTCCTGGTCAGATACCGATATTTCGAACCTGGTATTGTTTCTCCTCAGTGACCGCGGAAAGTGGTAATTTGACTTCTCTTTCGCCTTTTTTCGGTTTAAGAAGAATGCTATCCCAGACAAAAGCTGGTGTGCAATACCGTAGTATATTTGTTTGAGTTTTCAAAAAACTAACCAAAGGCGCCACTACGAAGCAAAGAAAAATCATGAAAGAGCAAAACAAGCTACATATATATAGATATAGTATATAATATATATATATAAATGACTAATAAATTGCAAGGACAGTTTCCCTTATTTCTTCCTCTAAGACATAACATGCAAGTTTTGTTTTTATAAATCAATAAATAAATATATATATAATATATATATATTATATTAATGACATACATACCTAATCACAACTGCATCCAATTAGCATAATTAAAGATGGAGTAAAATTTCCTGCTATTTATAAGGCATGATTCTAACATAAAAGAGAACGCAGAAAAGAGGGGGAAGGTGGTAGAGTTAGAAAGGGCTGTAGATGGTGGGTGATTGTGGGGGGGGAATCATGTTAGCTATTGAACACGAATTAGGGGAAAGTGGATTGGGTATGGGGGGAAAGGTGTAGGCGATAGTGGGAGTGGGGCAGAGGAAACAACAGGGGAGGGGAAAATGGACAATATATGATGGATTCTCAGGGATGAAATATACTTTCATTCACAGGAACACATCTTGAAAGTGGGGTAAAAGTGTGGGGGGTAGGGGGGGGGGGGGGTGGGGTTAGTTAGTTGCCGTAGTGGATCAGTGAGACCATGACAAACTGTAATAAACTCAATAATTTCCACATGTAGCCCCATGTAAGTGTGTGTAAAATGAGAAGAAGGGGATGGATAGGACAGGTCTGTTGGTGGAAGGGTGGGGGGGTGGGGTGGGGGTCCAATAGCGTTTAATTTTGGATTACTTTAAATGTAGTTCATACACAGGGCATAAGGGTTTTTTTTGTTGTGCATAAATAGCCATAAAGAGAGGGGATGGGTTGGGAGGGTGGGCTAAATAGAGAGGGATTGTTTGGTGGGAGGGTGGGCTAAATGAGAGGGGATGGGAAACAGGCAGGGGTTGGAGAGTCGGGGGATGGAGGCAGAGGGACGTGGAACTAATATCTGAAATCCAACGAAACCTGAATTCTGGCTATACCTAAGAGTACATGCATATGAACTGTGGAAGGGTTGGGACAGAGGTGTAGAGGTGGTGGGAGGTGGAAGCATATTGGTTGTCGAAGGGAACACAAGTTGTGGAAAAAAGGAGAGAGAGAGAGCGAGAGAGAGAGAGAGAGAGAGAGAGAGAGAGAGAGAGAGAGAGAGAGAGAGAGATAGAGAGAAGTGGAGGTGGGTTAATGTCAAAATAGTGTTGATAAATGTCCTAAAAAAAAAAAAACACCTTAAAAAAACCCTGCCATAGTATATGAAAGAGAACAATAGAAGAGATTCAGCTTCCTGTTCTGATGACGGAAAGATGAGAGGGTAAGGGGAACTAGGGTTGGTATGCCCGGAGTAGGGAATGGCGTGGATGGCTATCGCTGGGCTGTCCCACCAAACTAAAGCATCAGCATCCCAACATGGGGTGTACGTTACATACACCTTTCACAACATACTCCTGTTCGTGTAATATGGTGGATATAGTGGGGTAGTGGGGGTAGGCGTACCGATTGGGCAAAGGGAGAGGGGTGGTGGGTAAGACTAGAATTTCAAAGCCAATGCTATCTTAATATTGACTATGCAACAGAAGTGCACGCACATAAATAGATGAGGGAGGGGGGAGGGGTGGTGAGAGATTTTTGAAGGGTCTATGGGAGGGGTGGTGATGGTAACCCAGATTGATTGTTTTGAAGGGTCTAGAGCGGATGAATGGGGGAATATGGGGGGTGGTGGGTGGCGGGGTGGGGGGGGGGGGGGGGGGGGGGGGGGGGGTGGGGGGGAGAGCGTTGATTGTTTTTCGATGGGCTTTTCACCAGTATAAAAGCCGACCCGGAAACGACGTTGTGTGTGTGTGTGTTGTGTGTGTGTGTGTGTGTGTGTGTGTGTGTGTGTGTGTGTGTGAGGGAAGGGGCGGGGTGGTGGGGTTTAAAAAAAAAAGGGGTGCTAATTAGGAAGGGGATTGTGAAGGCCACATTTGAAGTGAATTTCAACTAAAATTCCTTGCCTTATAAAACGATGCACCGGTAAGATAAAAAAGGTGTTATAAGATCTATGAGGGGCAAGAGGAGAAGCAGAGGGGAGACACAGTGCTAAACTATCAACTCTTACAAACACACACCACCACACACACACACACACACACACACCACACACACACTGAGGAGGGGGGTGGAGGGGAGTGAGGGGTGAAGGGAAAGGAAAGGGCGTGGGGGACGAAGGGGGTCGGATGGGAGGTGGGTGGTGGGTGGTGTGTATTGTCGGCAGTTGTCGGCATAACCCTCATTTGACCTGATCTTACTTGGTTTTACTGAATAGAAATTCATCCTTCTCCTCTTGAATTTTGAATTCTAGTCTTACCACCACCCCCTCCCTCTCTCCTCACTCTCACTCTCATCCTCTCAGTCTCTCTCACTTCCTTTCCCCATTTTGGTGCCATTCTATTTAAACCCCTCTTCCTCACTTTTCCTTCTAAGATAGAGCCTTCTTCTGTGTATATTCATGCCCCCTTCTCTCTCTCTCTCTCTCTCTCACTCTCTCTCTCTCTCTCTCCTCCGGCCTCTCTCTCTCTCTCTCGTCTTATTTGAACACTTTTTTTTTCTTTTTTTTTTTTCTTTTTTTTTTTTTTTTGCTGTCCCAACCTCTGCGCCACCTCAGAGGCAGTGCACCCACGCCGCTCATTCCGACACCCCCGTCCACAGCCACAGCCCGGTCGGCCCCGCCGCAGCCCCGGCACCGGCAATCCACAGGGAGCAGTCAATGTCAAGTCGTCAAGAGGCAACCCACCGGAGGAGACACTGCACTGTTGCCGAGTCACTTCGGTGGTGTTCAGTGGCGCCTGTTTCTGATCTAACATACGCAGGACACCACCTACTAAGCCCCCCCTACTGACGATAATAATTGTTTAGTCGCGGAGCCGGCGTGAGTGAGCTCTCCCTCCGGAGAGCGCCACCACGTCCGTCCAACGACAGCCCCCATGAACTCGCCGATACCGGTGTACCCCGACGGAACCAAACTTGGAGAGGACATGGAATTGAGGTCACCATGAGAGCAGGGCATGAAGGGCCACAGAATTTGAGACATTTTTTTAAATGCTGATTGATGAGAATGAGGATGATTAAGATGATGCTACGGATTTCCGTTTCGGGTCTGAGACTACATGACAGGGCTGTACTCTACGCTTCCTTTCATAATATATCCCGGCGTCAACCAGGCCCGAGAGACACAGGCACCTGCAGTGCTGGTCAGGAAATTTGAGCAACACTCTCAGAAACGCATCCATTAAGTGGATGAAAACTCGACTGTGTGATCCCAGTCTTCCCCAACTGAGCCCGCAGCAAACTCAACTCTGGGCAGGAGCGGGTGGGGGCAGAAAAAAACCCCCATGACTCTGATGGATTCGAACCCACGACCTCCCAGCCAGGAGTCCGCGACGCTAACCACTTTTCGCCACGGCGGCTGGTCTTATTTGAACACTTACTTAGTCGTGGTATGTTTCAACGTAGTTAGGCTCTTGTTCAATAATAACAGAATAACAGGTGTGGTGTGCTGTGCTATGCTGATTGTGTGTGTGTGTGTGTGTGTGTGTGTTTGTGTGTGTGTGTGTGGTGTGTGTGTGTGTGTGTGTGTGTTGTGTGCCCACGCGCGCGCGTGCGTATGTATGTGCGTGCGCGCACGCGCGTGTGTGTGTGTGAGCGTGTGGTGTGTGTGTGTGGGGGGGGGGGGGGGAGGGGGGTATGTGTGTGTGCGCGCATGTATGTGTGTGTGTGTGTGTGTGTGTGTGTTAAACAGATAGTTCTAACTGCTGAGGAGAAATCATGTTGAAAGCATTGGAATCTGTTTCACGAGTGTTCTATTCCTTTAGAAGCCCTTGTGGCGAAAGCTTGGAATAATAAAGTCGTCCCTGTGGGAAAAGAATGTTTGACTTGTTTTAAATGTTCAAATATATATATATATATAATATATATATATATATAATATCTATAATATATCAAGAAAAATGCAATGCGCTCTCAGTGCTGCCCAGTGATTGTTATCTGCTCTAAGCATATCCAATAGTTAAAATCTTGTATCGTGTTATGCCTTGTGTGAATAGGTACAGACACCTGTGTCCTTTTTTCCCAACGGGACAGGTTTGCATTTTCCTTTTTTCCAACGGGACAGGTTTGCATTCTTTAGCGACAGTCCGTGTGTTCGGCTGGCACATAGTGGAACTCAAACTGAAACTGTGGAATTCGCGTATTCCTTTTGTTTTTTGCAGGATGACCACGCTGACGTATTGTAACGTTCATTGTTTGTTCTGGACATTCTGACCAAACAAAAAGGCGAAAGAAGATTTCTGAGAATTGTAAGGACGAAGGAACGGCCAAGAAAGAAGAGAGAGTATGAAGGGTGAGGAAGATGAAAGATGGGGTGGAGGGAGAGACGGACTCGAGGGTAGGGATGGGGGTTATATATGGTATCCTCCTCCTTTCTCACACAGATAGCAGTGTGTGCATACACCTTAAGGTATTGTAAGTCCGTGTGTGTTTTGTTTTCCATAGACTGACGTGTACGGCGACCTTTAGCTACAACGACGATTTCATGTGGAGGGATGCCTATGGCCAGGAAACACACAAGCTGGGCTGGATCGTCCAAAGAAGGCATGGTAGGGTTTATTGTCATCATTGTTATCACCGTCATCATCATCATCATCATCATCATCACCATCATCATCATCATCATCACCACCATCATCATCACCCCCATCACTACATTACCCCGGGACTGTAAACTCGTAGAGGTAGGTAGCGTGACGTACCTCTGGCCAGTAAGGGTCCTGACCAAAAAGATAGTCCGTAGGGCGTACAGTCTTTGGTCCTGACAGTCTGTCCGCCCTCAGTCCAGCGGAATCATGTGGAGGTGTTGTGGCAGGTTCCAGCTCTGTGCCTTGTCCACCCAGGACCTCTCTGCAGTCCGCCCTCCAGGCCGTCCCTTCCGTGCCCTGTACCATCCTGTAGAAAGGGCTATAGCGACGCTCCATGGGAAAGGCTTTCTGGATTCGCAATTGTTTTGGACTATAGTGTATTTCGCTCTGTTTATAGTGTGCTGATTTTAATTGTACTACTGTGTATTTTTTTTTTTCATTTTTTTTTGGTACAAGGGGTTGTGTACTTTTCGCTGAGAGAATTTTTCGCTGAGTACTGCCATCCGCCGAGTGAGTGCTGTACTTTAACCGGAGAATTATATCTAGTCCGACAACAGGGGAAGGGGTATTTGGAAAAGGGGAAGGGATTTTTTTGTTTTTGTCCACCCTAACTGGCGAATACAATCTGAAAACCTTTGAGAGAGAATTTCACACACTCGACATATAATTATATGTACACAATCGGGCTGACTTTTGATGGAGGGGGAGGATGGGGGTTCCACGGTGCTTCCTGGAATGAGGTTTTGGGAAGCCCATAGTTCTTTGATTGTTGTGCGACTAAGCCCATAAAAACCCAAGCAAACAAAAACAAAAGCATTGCCATTCTGCGGACCGTTAAACGGAATTTGTTTTTTGTCCCATTTTCCAATTCTAAAACACTTTATGACATTGAGTTTCCACACTGTTCACTGGTCCTGATTTTTAGTTCAGCGATACCAGAAAAGCTGTCTTTGCAGGAATTTAGTAAACAAGGTATGGGGTTTTTTTGTGTGCAATGTTTTTTTTTTTCGCGAGCATGAAATTACGAATCCTAACGATTTAACGAGAAACATTTCCTGCTGTGAATACCGTGCAAAGGAATCAACACGAGCCAGGTGAGTGAGGGAATCCTCTTTTCTTTCAGCAGTAAAGATCTGAACAGCATGAATGTTATTTCAAACTTGTTAACCGTAGTTTCGAAATGAGGGTTTTGCCCAGGGACCATATACCTGAATTCAAACGAAACCCCAAAAATGTAATGTTACAATGCCAAACCTATTTAGTGGCCTGTTCGCCAATCGCTTTACCATTTTTTTTTCAGTAAACAATACAGTTTTTTTTAGGCTAAGGTCAAGCACCACTGAGTGAAACTGGCCTACCCGTGGACATAAAGGTCCATTGATGGGTAAATAGCCATCCATGCCACATCATACAAAAAAACAAACAACAATAATCCCAAACGTAAAGAAAGTAAGCCGCGGATATTGAGACCATAACTGAAAGACGATATATTAAAGATGTATTGAGCAAAAACCATTAAGTATACATTCTTTGTCTCCCCAGCAAAGTGTTCCTTTTAGCAGAGTGGAAGATACAATACAAATCATGAGGGCAAACCCAGTATGTTAGATACTTGGCATGACCAGGCAAACGGGCAAAAATGTGAATACCCCGGACTGAGGTCCCCGAGGATCCAACGTGGAATGTTGTGTTTGCAATATCCCCATTTTTGTATGATTGGTTTGGGATTATTTGTTTTGTTTTTCAGAGTGGTGGGATTTTCTGTTTACCAGAGTGGTGAAAATGTTGTGTTTTATGGGGATTGGCATTTTTTGTAGATTTTGATAAGGTTTGGATTTTTTTTTTCAAGTATGGGGAGTTTCCGTGTTTCAGTTTGCTCGATTTCACATAGGATTCTAAAGTATTTCCCATTGTGACGAACCTCCTGCGTCTATGTGGTGCCATTTTGGTGTGTTTTTTAAGGTTATGCGATTTTTTGTTCGTATGTGGATTTTTTTTTCCCATGCGTTTTTTTCCCGACCTGGTATTGTCTCCGGATCTCAATATGTCCATGTGGATTGTTTCATTTTTGAGATCCTATGTAATTTTGGTATGAGCGTGTTTTTTTTTTTGTTCCTTAGTTCCTAATAACGTTGCGCGCGCTGCTGCGGCGCGGTGTGGGGGGTGTTGTGTGTGTGTGTGTGTGTTTGTGTGTTTGTGTTTGTGTTTGGGTGTTGTGGTGTGTGTGTGAGTGGAGAGAGAGAGAAAGAGAGAGTGGTGTTGTGTGGTTGTGTGTGTGTTGTGTGTGGGTGTGTTGTGTGTGTGTTTGTTGTGTAGGTGCATGTCCCGCGCGTGCGCGTGCTCGCGCGCATGAGTGGTGTGTTTTTTGTATGAAGCGACTTTTTTTATCTTGTGTAAAATATTAGCACTTTAGCGTGATCTGGGGTTTCATTGATTTTTTTTTTTCTATCAGACTTCGTTTTTCAATATGAGAATATTTTCTGCCTTCAGAATTTGGCGGAAACTCCGACGGTGGCATCATTTTCATTTCATCTTTCTCTTTCAGTGCGGCTGCGGATGAGCTAAAGAAAATGCCCCCCGGTGCACGTGCGGCTCGCTGTTGGGCGGAAGGAAACCGGGACCTATGGTCTGTTCGTGAACAAGACTCCCAACTGCCCATCACCTACAATCCGGCTTGGGTAACAGCGGGTGGGGGGCAGCTGTCAATTGGGCGACTGAAGTGCGGACAACAGTCTTTGGTAACACCTGTGACTGTGTGTGGTGAGTGTAGGTGTGTGAGTGTGTGTGGTGTGTGTGTGTGTGGTAATAAAGATGCGTTATGCGCGCGTTTTCTCTCAGTGTTGTGTGTATATATGTGTTTGTGTGGTGTGTGGGTGTGTGGTGTGTGTATTGTGTATGTTGTGTGTGTAATGCGCGCCTGCGCGCGCGAAAATAAGTGCTTGTTTTACGCGTGCGTGTATTCTGTGTGTGTGTGTGTGTGTGTGTGTGTGTGTTGTGTGTGTGGGGTGTGTGTTGTTGTGTGGGGTGTGACACCAGTTAAGGGAGGTGGGGTGTCCTGTGTGTTGGGGAGGTATATTATGCGTGGTGCCTTGTGCCTGTGTCTGTATGATGATAGAAAAAGAAAGTATGAAGGCGCGCATTGCGAGAAGCGGTTTTGACTCAGTGAGTGTGTATGTGTTGTGTGTTTGTGTGTGTGTGGGTGATGTGTGTTTTGTGTTGGTGTGTGTGTGTGGTTTGTTTTTCTCCACGCGCGTGCGGTGTTGTGTGTGGTGTGTGGTGGTGTGTGTGTGTGTGTGGTGTGTCTTGTCTGTCACAATGTTAACTGTCTGTCCTGTCTGTCTGTCCTGTGTGTTGTGGTGTGTGTGTGGGTTTGTGTTTTGTGTTGTTTGGTGTTGTAGTTACTGTAAATGTGTGGTAATGTGTGCGTGAGTGCGTGTAGTGAATGTGTAAAGTGTGTGTGTGTGTGTGTGTGTGTGTGTGTGTGTGTGTGTGGTGTGTGTGTTTGACGAGAGAGAGAGAGAGAGAGAGAATACGTGAGTGTGTGTGTGTGTGTGGGTGTGTGTGTGTGGTGTGTGTGTGTGTGGTGTAATGACAGGTAATGTTCATATGCCCCGCCGAGCCGGTGCAGGGGGCCATATTAGGGCTGTCGCCCACGTTGACGTGTGCAGTGTGGTATTTACCGACATTTGTGTATTGTGTGCAAGTGCGAGCGCGCGCGCGCGCGCCTGTATGTGTGTGTATGTGTGTAGGAGAGAGAGAGAGAGGAGAGAGAGAGAATCTGTGTGTTGTGTGTGTGTGTGTGTGTTTGATCGTATGTATGTATACCTGATTGTGTGATGCGTGTGAGTAAGTGCATGTATGTGTGGGGAGTAAGTAGAGAACTCGAGATGCACTTGCGCCGCACGGACGGACGCACACAAGCACGCACGGTCACACACACACACACACACAC
Organism: Conus betulinus; assembly: GCA_016801955.1. Classification (NCBI taxonomy): domain Eukaryota; kingdom Metazoa; phylum Mollusca; class Gastropoda; order Neogastropoda; family Conidae; genus Conus; species Conus betulinus. The sequence continues at coordinate 559,027 of JADBJO010000693.1, read as the reverse complement.
ACACCCACACACACACACACACACACCACACCACATACACACACACACCACACCACACACACCACACAATGTCGCTCGCACGCACGGCATGTAAACCCACACCAGTGGCAGCCATACACCTGTCCGCTACAATCCCCTTGATGTCATGTCCAGGCATACACACCACGCCCCCCGCTCCCTAAAATCCCCCCCCCGATGTCATGTCATGCAACACCCACACCCGGGCCCGCTAAATCCCCCGATGTCATGTCAGCCATACCCTGCTTCCCTAAAATCCCCCCCGATGGTCATGTCAGACCTACCCCTTACACCTGCCGCTTAAAAATCCCCCTGATGTGTCGATGTCATACAACACCTGTCCCATCTAAAATCCCAGTGATGTCTTGTCAGACCTACACCTCGTCCCCAAAATCCCCTGATGTCCAATGACAACATACACCTGCCCGCTAAAATCCCCCCTGATGTCTTGTCAGGCATACACCTGCCTGTTAAAATCCTAGTGATATCCTGTCGGACCTACAACTGTCCGCTGAAATCCCCCGATGTCCTGTCAGACCTACACCCTGTCCGCTAAAATCTCAGTTACGGCATGTCAGACCTATACCTGTCTGCTAAAATCCCCCTTATGTCCTGTCGCACATACACCTGTCCCACTAAAATCCTCCCCCTCTTATGTCCCTGTCGGACATACACCTGCCCGCTAAAATCCCCCTGAAATCCTGTCAGACATACACCTGCCCGTTTAAGCGCCCCTGATGTCATGTCAGACATACAACGCCGCCCGCTAAAATCCCCTGATGTCCTGTCAGACCTACCTACACTGCCCCGCTAAAATCCCCCTGATGTCTTTGTCAGACATGCAACTGTCCGCTAAAAAATCCCCCTGATGTCCTGTCGGACATACAACTGTCCGCTAAAAACTCCCATGAATGTCCTGGTCAGACCTACACCTGTTCCCTGCTAAAAAATCCCCCTGAGTCCTGTCCCATACCTACACCTGTCCCGCTAAAATCCCGCTGATGTCCTGTCAGACCTACACCTGTCCCGCTAAAATCCCAGTGATGTCTGTCAGACACCATACCCTGCCCACTAAAATCCCCCTGATGTTCTGTGAGAACCTACAACCTGCCCGCTATAATCCCCCTGATGTCATGTCAGACATACATCCGCCCGCTAAAATCCCAGTGATGTCCTGGTCGGACATACACCTGCCCGCTAAAATGCCCCTGGTGTCATGTCAGACAAACACCTTGCCCGCTAAAATCCCCCTGATGTCCTGGCAGACCTACACTGTCCGCTAAAATCCCAGTGATGTCCTGTCGGACATACACCTGTCCTAAAATCCCAGTGATGTCCTGTCAGGCATACACCTGTCCGCTAAAATCCCCTGATGTCCTGTCAGACAAACACCCTGCCCGCCTAAAATCCCCCTGATTTCCTGTCAGACATACACCTGCCCGCTAAAATCCCGCTGATGTCCTGTCAGACCTACACTGTCCGCTAAAATCCCAGTGATGTCCTGTCGGACATACACCTGTCCGCTAAAATCCCCTCATGTCCCTGTCAGACATACACCCGCCCGCTAAAAATCCCCCTGATTTTCTGTCAGAGATACCCCAGTCCTGCGATGAGTGGAGGAAGAAAGAATCCCTCCGGAGCCTACCACATCCAGCTGGGGCGGCCTGCTGAACAGTGGACCCCTTCCTGGTCTACTGCGACATGGACACCTACCCCCACGTGGCCGTCACAGAGGTGCAAGTGCAGCAGTAACGTATGGTGGAGGGAGAGAGGGGGGGGGGGGGGGATGAATAGGAAACTGGGAGAGCGTAAAGTGGGGCGGGAAAACGGGGGGCAGCGCTGTTGGGGATGGGGGTGGGGGTGTCGGGATCACAATGGGTAAGGATGGGATCGGGTGTTGGGGACGGGGGGTGTGGGATTGGGTAATGGGAGGATGGAACCAATAGCCATGCGGGATGGAATCGGTGGGGATGTGTGGCTCGGGGAGGGTTCCAGTTTGGGTATTGCCTGTGGGATGGTTTGATGTGCTTCATTGAACGTCTTTCCTCCCGACACATGTCTAGACCACCGACTCCCGGCAATAGTTTGAGTGACACTGAGGAAGACCGGGTGATACTGCGGAAGATCGGGTGACACTGAGAAAGACAGGGTGATACACAGGTTGACACTGAAAAAGACAGGGTGACACTGAGAAAGGCAAGGTGACACTGAGGAAGACAGGGTGACAACTGAGAGAAGACCGGGTGACACTGAGGAAAGACCGGGTTGACACTGAGAAAGACAGGGGTGACACCTGAGAAAGACAGGGCGGATCGACATTGAGAAAGGGTGTGACACTGAGAAAGACAGGGTGACCACTGAAAAAGACCGACAGGGTGACACTGAGAAAGACAGGTGACACTGAGAAAGACAGGACTGAGAAAGACAGGGTTGATACAGAGTGACACTGAAAAAGACAGGGCGAAGACAGGGTGACACTGAGAAAGACAGGGTGACCACTGAGAAAAGACAGAGAAAGACAGGGTGACACAGGGTGACACTGAGAAAGACAGGGTGACACTGAGAAAGACACAGGACAAGAGAAAGACAGGATGACACTGAGAAAGACAGGGTGACATTGAGAAGGGTGACACTGAGAAAAGACAGGGTGTGACACTGAGGAAGACAGGGTGACACTGAGGAAAGACCGGGTGACACTGAGAAAGACAGGGTGACACTGAGAAAGGTGACACTGAGAAAGACAGGGTGACACTGAGAAAGACCGGGTGACACTGAGAAAGACAGGGTGACACTGAGAAAGACAGGGTGACACTGAGAAAGACAGGGTGACACTGAGAAAGGCCGGGTGACACTGAGAAAGACAGGGTGACACTGAGAAAGAGACAGGAAAGACCGGGTGACACTGAGAAAAGACAGGGTGACACTGAGGAAGACAGGAGAGACAGGGTGAGTGAGAAAGACCGGGTGACACTGAGAAAGACAGGGTGACACTGGTGACACTGAGACCGGGTGACACTGAGAAAGACAGGGTGACACTGAGAAAGACCGGGTGACACTGAGAAAGACAGGGTGACACTGAGAAAGACCGGGTGACACTGAGAAAGGCAGGATGACACTGAGAAAGACAGGGTGACACTGAGAAAAAAACTGGATGACACTGAGAAAGACAGGGTGACACGGAGAAAGACAGAGTGACACGGAGAAAGACAGGACTGAGAAAGACAGGGTGACACTGAGAAAGACAGGGTGACACTGAGAAAGACAGGGTGACACTGAGAAAGACAGGGTGACACTGAGAAAGACAGGACTGAGAAAGACAGGGTGACACTGAGAAAGACAGGGTGACACTGAGAAAGACAGGACTGAGAAAGACAGGGTGATACAGGGTGACACTGAGAAAGACAGGGTGACACTGAGAAAGACAGGACTGAGAAAGACAGGGTGGCACTGAGAAAGACAGGGTGAGACTGAGAAAGACCGGATGTCACTTAGAAAGGTCAGATTACACTGAAAAAAAAAACAGATGGCACCAGATGGCACTGACAAAGACCGGATGATACTGAGGAAGACCGAGTGACACTGAGAAAGACCATATGACACTGAGAAAGACCGGTTGACACCGTGAAAAGACCAGGTGACACTGAGAAATACCGGATGACACCGAGAAGTACCATATGACACCGAAAAAAGACCGGTCCACACTGAGCAGTCCTTGTAGTGGAACTCATCCCTTTACATCAACTTCATCGACTATGAAAAGGCCTTCGACAGCGTAGATAGAAAGACACTGTGGAAGCTACTAAGACACTATGAATACCAGAGAAGATCATCTCTCTCATCCGGTGCACCTATCAGAATATAAACTGCAGGGTGGCTCATGCAGGTCAGTTGTCAGACGGTTTTGAGGTGAAGACAGGAGTGCGCCAGGGATGTCTGTTGTCACCTTCCTCTTTCTCCAGGTCATCGACTGGATCATGAAGACCACAACAGGCGGGAACAATAGGATAAATGGACACTCTGGACGCAGCTAGATGACATTGACTTTGCTGACGACCTGGCACTCCTCTCTCACAGTCACACACAGATGCAGGACAAGACCACCCACCTTGAGACGACATCAGCAGAAACAGAACTCAAGATAAACAAGAAGAAGATCGAGCTGATGAAGATCAACACCACAGACAGCAGCCCAGTCACAGTCGGGGGCGAGCCCATCAGGGAAGTAGATTCCTTTGTCTACTTGGAAGCAAGGTTGACAAGCAGGGGGACACTGACCGAAACATCATAGCCAGGATGGGCAATGCGCGAGCAATTCATCATGCTAAAGAACCTCTGGACCTCAGGAGAGATCAGAAGGACGATAAAATTGCGCATCTTTAACTCAAACGTGAAGTCGATTTGCTCAATGGCTGCGAGACTGGGAGATGACCAAGGCAATACAGCAAAAATTCAGACCTTCATCAACACCTGTCTGAGGCGCATCTTCAAAAATCAGATGGCCAGAGAAGATCAACAATGAAGATCTATGGAAGCAAGCAGGACAGGAACCAGTGCCAAGCAGGTTCTGTGGAGGAAGTGGGGCTGGATTGGACACACTCTCAGAAAGCCAGCATCCAGCACCACACGCCAAGCCCTGACATAGAACCCGCAGGGGAAAAGGAAGGGAGACCGACCTCGCAGCAGCTGGAGGCGAGACACTGAGGCAGAGATGAAGATGCAGGGGACCAACTGGACAGGCATTCAGCGAACAGCCCAGAACCGAGTGCGATGCGGAATGTTGTCGATGGCCTATGCTCATCCTCGAGCTATGGGCCTAAACAAACAAACAACAACAACAAAAACCTGGATGGACATATTGGAAAGAGCACCTTGGAGCACAAACTAATTATATATCGGGAGACATTGTGTACAGACCCGTAAGGATGGCCATGAAGTGAAACAATCAAAGGTGAAAACACAGAAACACCCAGACGCCAGACGCGCAGAGAGATTACAACATCAAAGGAGAGAAGAGCAATCTCAAGAACCAGATAGAGGCCGCCTAAAACACTGAAAAGAGAGGGTTACAGGGGGTCTGTGTCACATACCTCTAAAGGAGAGGAGTTGTCTAGGGTAACATATATGTGACTTCTTAAATGTTAAATTGAACTCTTGACTCCAGCGCTTTCACCCACCAGCTATATATCCCCTCCACCACCAAAAGGCAGACGAAACTTTACAATTCAAACAAACGTTTATTAACAACACGTGACGATATACAAACTAACGGGGTCACAGGAAAAGACAAACATAAATCTACTTATCGAAATGGCGGAGATCTCCAAATGATCACAGCTCAGTCTCCGTGAAAAACAGCTGTCCACACTCTCGACAACAGTTCCTTAAAATTGATGGCGACCGATGAGATGGCGAAGGATAACACAGTGCTCCTGAAGAATGTTGCTCTGTACCGTCCGTTATACAGCTCATAACACAGCATTGAAAAAATAAACACAAACTCCATTCTTCTGGACCGATCAACGCAGCATCAAAAATCCTTGTTTTGGTGAGATGAAGCACATCTTCGTTTTGATGCACAAAGAACAAAATAACACACGTCGAATATTTTTACGGTACAATTTCTCCAATAATATCTCTGTCCCACTGGTTATTGGATTTTTTTTTTCTTCTTTTCAAGCAGATAAACAACGAAGTCCCAGGAATACGTCGTGCGACGGTAAATGAAGAGGTCGAAGATAAAGAAGATTAAGTAGATGGGAAAACAGTCAGTGCAGAAATACGAACATAGAAGACGTAGCAACCTTGGAGAATTCAGAAGGAAAATAACGCCCTCGGCGCGCGCCGATCAGATGTCCAGTCTCCACTTGCATCAGCTACACTACATACAAATATGCCCTCTTGGTTGTTGTGGGTGGTACTAATATAAAAAATACAAAAGTGCCAGACCACAAACAAACCAGGGGCACAGAATGTAAGCTAAAATGTGGAGTGGAATGCAACTCGCAGCCTCCATACAGAAAATAGTCAAACCGTTGTTTTTTTGTTTTCTTTAAATTCATACACCCTTGACCGATACGGCGCTGAAACAATTTGTTTGTATATATATAAGAATCATAATAATTTGAAATGGACAGATCATGGCCACGTAAAAATAGCTAGCATATGAGTTCTCATGCATTTTAAAAAAAAGTGAAATGATATGTTTCAATACTCCGGCGCTATGCACTATTTCGGCACATCCGCAGGGCAAGGTGCGTCAAAATAGATTATAAATTTCGTGGAGTACGAATGACGTCTTTTGTTTGTGTGACAGTCTGTAAAGCCCTGAAAGCACAACACAGTGCCTCCAGCAAAGACACAACACAGTGCCCTCAGCAAAGCACACACACAGTGCCCTCAGCAAAAAGCACAATCAGCAAGAAGGCGAACAGGGGCCAAAAAGGAGAGAACGCAAGATTGGTTCTTCAGAGATCCCCCTTCCACTTTGCATGATGAAACTGCTCATGCAGGCCAATTCAGCAGGGACACTCACAGCAGATAGACTCCTGAACAACATCTCAGGAAAACATTGCGACCTACGGCCTGCAGTACCAGGGGAAAGATTCAGGGACAAGCCACCATTCTATTAGGTGAAAAGGTGGTTAGAACAGCCAGCGTCAAATGGTCGCCTGGATCGAAGAACATGAACACCCAGTCTGCTGCAACGTCGTTGAGTGGCTGTGCACAAACTGATAAGATCAGCGAAGAGGACCTTGAAGTTTAGCGACCATTGAATGAAAGTGGATGGAATGTACATCCCCAAAGAGCATAACTAGCGTGACATCAATCACTTCTGACCAGTATTACTTCTGAACGCTGAAGAAAAACATATTCTCTGAATAGCAGTAAATATTACTAAAACCTGATAGAACATGAGTACTTCGATTTGACAGTCTACAAGAGGAGTCTCCCGGAGTGTGTTTGGCCAGGCAGAATATATCACGGCAATTGAGTACAGTCCAGGGAACCAAGGCGGAGAAGAGGGACCTCGACGTGTTGGTGGCTTTGATGTGTCCACTGCATACAGATCAGTTGTACACAGTATGGTTCAAGTGGGCCATCATGATATATCATGTCCTAAAGCACGTCCAAAACACGCTGAAAGTATTTCCAAGGCTTCTCGATGAGGATCTCCACAAAGGAATACACAACAGACTGGATCAATACGAGGTCGGTTTATCAGTTGGATGTGCAATTTCTCTAATACTGTTTGTGTTGGTCATGGTGGTCATCTTGAAAGTAGTCATGAACTGTACAAGTTCAGCAGGCTTCGGGAATGGGCACCAAATGCCCCTTCAGAGACCTTCATGGATGATACAACTTCCCTTTGCCACCAAGAAAAAGACGAAACACCACAAAACACTTATAAGTTAGACAGTTTGTTATTCTTTCAAACTACTTTCACAATAGCCGAGCCAAGCGATTCCAACGGTGACACAAGAACCAGTCGAGAGCTTTGGAAGGGTGGTACGATGCCACTTTGAAACACAAAGAAGGGGAGGAGGAAACCAAGCAGACGGTGGAAGAAAAACCTGCAGATGATATACCAGAGTGTTCCTAAGCTCTGTTGATCTGTACTAGTATAAGACAAATACTCATGGAAATAGACTGGTGGTCCCACCTGGTCTCACCGCCGTTGAGCCCTGCCGTCGCAGCAGAGCTGAACCCACCCATGAAACCCACACTTGAGTACAAGGCGAGTAAGGCAAGATTACTGACCCATGCCTAAGGACTTGGGAGACACGTTGTGAGGTCAGTCCTAGCCCAAGGTAAAGACATGGAAAGTTCAGAAAGAAACGTGGGAGGCATTGGAGCGTGTCAAAGGAAAAACTCAAGATCAGCGAAATAACAGGACAAACCACAAACCTACAAACAGGGGCTGGGGTGAACACACTGGAAGTGGTGGTCGAAGGCAAGAGGAAAAGCAGAAGAGAGAGAGAGACATGGAATGCGAATACGTGAGTTGAATGAAGAATTATGCCAAGAAAATTCAGAGGGCAGTCAAGCAAGCCACAACAGGACCAGTGGAGGACGTGGGAAAACCCTCTCCAAAGAAGTCTCAGCTGGAATGGAATACGGGCACATGGCACCTCATAGGACCTCTCTGGCTTCTTCTGCCACAGATCTGTGTATCACCCCCTATCCACCAATCACAACTGGATGTGAATGGGGGAAACGTAGCACTGCCAAAGGAATTCTATCGCCACCAGCAACGACTTTGTTCCCTGACACGGCAGGGGAGTGGCTGGGGACCAGAAGAGCATAGAGTTAGTCCTTGACTGGATGGAACGGATTGACTAGGACAGAGAGCTGTGAGCTATTCCGCAGCTGCTCAAGCCTGAGTGGCCGGTGAGGCGGCCACGTCACAAGCAGCAGACGCGCGGATGGTGCGAGAGTCGAGCGACGGCGATGTTTCAAATATCTTATCACCCTCACAACTAACAATTTCCACGTGCCAAACGCTTGCGGTTTACCCACACCCACCCGCGCCCACCTCTCTCGCTCTGTCTCTCTGTCTCTGTCTCTGTCTCTGTTTCTCTCTCTCTCTCTCTCTCTCTCTCACACACACACACACACACACACACACACACAGAGTAACTGATGTAATCTTTCTCATTCCTCTGCCACTGCCGCCAGCCATTACAGTTAGCTGTCATTGCTGTTGGGGTGGTCTCTCGCACCACCCTCATCCCCAAGGCTTACCCACTGACAGTTCACAATGCGGCTCAGTGTGGCCCTAGCCTTAGGGTTTGGCGCTCACATCACGCGCACATGCTATGTTAAATTATAGAATACAGAGATACGCTACCCCACTCCGTGTGTGTGCGTGTGTGTGTGTGTGTGTGTGTGTGTGTGTGTGTGTGTGTGTGTGTGTGTGTGTGTGTGCGCGCGCGTACGTGCGTGCGTGCGTGTGTGTGTGTGTGTGTGTGTGTGTGGTGTGTGTGTGTGTTTTTGCAGAAACTTAATCCCGATGCCCTCATACGGGACAGCTGACATCATGTACATCCAGGACATCAGTGACGTCTTGATGCTGGTGGACTCATCTACCTTCTGCATCCAGAGAGTGCAGTATAACTGCCAGGTATCGGTTCAACTTTTCTTTTCGCTGCCCGTTTTGCTGCCTCTCCCACTCTCCTCCTCCGTCTTCTTCACCTCTTTCTTCCTTGCCTTCTCTCCCCTCCCCGATTCCCACGCACCCGCCCTCCCCACTGTTGTGTCCTTTTGCTAGTTCTCCATCTACTCCCATTCTCCCTCTTTGCTTTCACCGTAGTCTTCATTTTTCTCCTCCTCGTTTCTTCCACCTCTTCCTCCACTATCCTCTTCTTCATTCTCCTCATACTGTTACTTCGTGTCTTCTCCCCTCCTTCTTCAGCCTCCCTCTAATCCTCATCCTTCTATTCTTGCTATTTCTCCCCTCATCTTCCCCCTCCTTCCCCTTCTTCTTCTTTTTCCTGCCCTTCCCTCTCCTCTTCCATTGTGCTCTCCGCTTTCCCCTCTTCCTCCTCCTTCCTCTGTCCCCCTCCCCCTCTTTGTTTTCTCTCCCTCCTTTTCACCCAATTCCCTCTCTTACCATTCCCCTTCTTTCTTCTTCTCCCCCCCCCCCCCCCCCCCACTCTCTTTCACTTCTCCTCCTTTCCACCTCCTCGTGTTTCTCCTCGATCCCTTCCCCCTGTTCTACTCCTCCTCTTGCCCTCTTTCTCCTTCTTCTCCTCTTCCCCTCCTCTTTCCTTCATTTTCTGCTCACATCTTCCTCTTTTTTTTTCTTCTTCTCCAACACTTCCCACTCCTCCTTCTCATACTCTTCCCCCCTCCTTCCCTCCTTCTTCTCCTACTCCTCCTGGTTATACTTCTCCTACTCTTCCATCTCCTCCTCCTCTTTCTCTTACTATTCTCATCATACTTCTCTCCCATTTCCCCTTCCTTCTTCTTCTTCTCTTTCTCTTTTTTCTTCCCCTTCTCATTCTTCTTCTCTTTACTCACCTCCACCGTTTTCTCCTACAGTTCGTCTACCCCTTCTTCTTCTTTCTGTCCTTCTTCTCCTCGTTTTCCACCCCTCCTTTTTATATCCCTCCTTTTTATATCACCTCCCCTCTTCCTTTCTCTTCATTCTTCTTATCTGTCCTTCCTTCTTCTCCTCCTCCTCTGGCCTTTCTTCTTAAGCTCCTTCCTCATTCTTCTCTCCCTCTCCTCCCCTCCCTCCTTCTCCTCTTCGTCCTGGTCAGACCCTCGTTTGCGCGACGTTGACACACTGTCAGTCAGACGAACAGAAGAGAGCTCCCCCTTTCAATTAACAACGAAAATTTCACATTATTTACTTGGAATGATTTTTACTCTGGTTTCATATAGTGACACACGTTTCAATACTCACAAATAGTTTTCGTCTTAAACACTGGCCTCAAACAGTGCACCACACAAATGTCCTTAAGCAAACGAAACCCCCTGGTCCTCACAAACCTATGAAACAGGTTTTTTTTTTTTCGATGGGTTTGACTCAACAGGCCACAAAAACTCTACCATCTCCACGAGCACACATTGACTTTCAAAATGAAAAGTGTGTCGGTGCTTCTCTTAGTGTGAAAAAGAGTAAATCGTATGTCCCAATTCCATAAGGGGGAACTGGAGATTTTCTCTAGACCTATCATAAGCCAGTCGTGGCCTTTACTCAACATTCACCACTAACACCTCCCGTGTCATTCAGAAAAAAACAAACAAACAAGCAAAAACATATCAACAAAAAAAAACTTTGTGTCCTTATCTTCCTCCTTCTTCTCTTCCGCTTCCCCATCTTCCTTTCCATCCTCTTCCTTCTCCTTTTTCATCTTCTTGTCATGCTTCTCTTTTTCTTTTTTTTCTTCTGCTCTTCCTCTCCTCCCTCCCCTCTCTCTCTCTCTCTCTCAAGACTCTCTCTCTCTCTCTCTCTCTCTGCTTGCGTGCGTGCGTGCGTGCGCGCGCGCGTGCGCGTGTGTGTGTGTGTGTGTGTGTGTGTGTGTTTCTCGCATGTGTGTGTGTGTGTGTGTGTGTGTGTGTGTGTGTGTGTGTGTGTGTGTGTGTGTGTGTGTACCTCAGTTGCATGCAGGTCTAAGAGCACATTTTCGTTCCTCCCTTCTTTCCCCCTTCTCCTCCTCCTTGTCTCCTCTCTCCTCTCCTCCTTCTGCTCCTGTCATTTCTCCTCTTTCTTCTCTTCTCTCCCTCCCTTCCTTCTGTTTTCCCTTTGTTGACCTGGTCCTTTTCTCCTCCTCCTCTTCCTCCTCCTCTTTTTTTGTTTGGCTTCTCTTTTTCTCCACCCCATCTGAACCTCCTCCCCCTTCTTCTTCTCCTCTTTTTTTCCTCTTTCTTTTCCTATTCCCTTCCCTTACATCTGGCTGGCAAAACTGGTGTTTTTGGCTCTTAATCTCCCAGTGAGAGACCTCCCAGACCTTCCTTCCAAACGCACCCTCCTTCCTCATGTAACTGATCCGCCCCTGGAACGTTTGGTTGCAGAACTCCCCCATCACGGGAGGGCGGGTGTACGTCAACGTTGCGGCAGACTCACGTCAGCTGACCTACTTCCCCGGCGCCGATAACCTGGCCGACAGTTGTGGGTGTGGCGCCACGCAGTCCTGCGAGGATCCGGCAGTACGGTACAGAGCCCCTCCCCTGTCTGTGTAATCTGTACCCGGCAGGACGGTACAGAGTCCCTCCCCTGTCTCTGTGGTCTGTACCCGGCAATACGGTACAGAGCCCCTCCCCTGTCTGTGTGGTCTGTACCCGGCAGTACTGTACAGAGCCCTCCTCTGTCTCCATGGTCTGTACCCGGCAGTACCGTACAGAGCCCCTCCCTTGTCTGTGTGGTCTGTACCCGGCAGTACGGTACAGAGCCCCTCCCCTGTCTGTGCGGTCTGTACCCGGCAGTGCGGTACAGAGCCCCTCCCCTGTCTGTGCGGTCTGTACCCGGCAGTGCGGGTACAGAGCCCCTCCCCTGTCTGTGTGGTCTGTAATCGGCAGTACGGTACAGAGCCCCTCCCCTGTCTGTGTGGTTTGTAATCGGCAGTACGGTACAGAGCCCCTCCCCTGTCTGTGTGGTCTGTACCCGGTAGTACGGTACAGAGCCCCTCCCCTGTCTGTGCGGTCTGTACCCGGCAGTGCGGTACAGAGCCCCTCCCCTGTCTGTGCGGTCTGTACCCGGCAGTGCGGTACAGAGCCCCTCCCCTGTCTGTGTGGTCTGTAATCGGCAGTACGGTACAGAGCCCCTCCCCTGTCTGTGTGGTTTGTAATCGGCCAGTACGGTACAGAGCCCTCCCCTGTGTGTGTGGTCTGTAATCGGCAGTACGGTACATAGCCCCTCCCCTGTCTGTGTGGTCTGTACCCGGCAGTACGGTACAGAGCCCCTCCCCTGTCTCCATGGTCTGTACCCGGCAGTACGGTACAGAGCCCTCCCCTGTCTGTGTGGTCTGTGCCGGCAGTACGGTACAGAGTCCCTCCCCTGTCTGTGTGTGTCTGTACCGGCAGTACGGTACAGAGCCCCTCCCCTGTCTGTGTGGTCTGTACCGGCAGTACGGTACAGAGTCCCTCCCCTGTCTCTGTGGTGCCTACCCTCCGTCCTCCCTTCCTGTCTCTGTAGTTAGTGGTTTCCGGTGCCACTCGCCTGAAGCAGTGGGCCCAAGGTCTTGACAGAGTGACATTATGTATTCATTGAAGGAAGCTAACAGAAAGCTAGTTCCATGGCGACAAGCAGTGTTATGACATGTACTGGATAGAGTAAGAAAAAAAAAAACAAAACTGTGTTTTCTTCACGCGCGAAATCCCTTAATCTGGAAATGCAGCATGCATTTATCACAAAACAGATACTACCTACCGTAAGCCTACTGCAGACACATACACGAAAAGATGTTTCGACCACCCGCTGTGGCGCAGTGGTCAATGTCGCGGAGGGCGGGTTGGGAGGTCGAGGGGTCGATTTTTATCAGAGTCACTTATCTCTGGGATTTTTCGGCCACAGCAGGGTCTACTTCGAATTGACTTTGCTATGGACGCAATTGGGAAGACTGGAATTACGCAGTCAAGTTTTGTCCGCTTAATGGATAAGTCTTTAACAATGATGGTCATATTTTCTTACCAAGGCGTAAATGTTTGTATCTGTGGGGTCTGATTGACGCCGAGATATCTTGGTACGAAGGTAAGCGTAGAGAACAGCCCTGTCATGCCCCTGTCACCAGAACAGAACTTTGCAGCGCCATCTTCATCTTCAACCACATCGATAAGCATGAAAAAAAAAATGTCGCAAATTCAGTGGCCCTTCGTGCCCTGCTGTCCTGGTTCCTTCAGTCTCGATTTCCTCTCCGCGTCTATGCTCTTGATGAGTTCATATTAAGATCGTCGGGTGAAATCACAAGTTCCTGGGAACTAATATCGGACTGACATGGCGACGCCCTCCTGAGGGAACGCAAACTCCCGCTGGTACCGCAGTCGAGCGATTATTGTGGTTAGTGTTGAGTGTAGCTGGTGGAGAGTCGTGTGTGTTGGAACAGATCAGGCACGCTGTGCTGGTAGAGAGTCGTGTGTTTGGAACAGATCAGGCACGCTGTGCTGGTGGAGAGTCGTGTGTTGGAACAGATCAGGCACGCTGTGCTGGTGGAGAGTCGTGTGTTGGAACAGGACAGGCACGCTGTGCTGGTGGAGAGTCGTGTGTTGGAACAGGACAGGCACACTGTGGTGGAGAGTCGCGTGTTGGAACAGATCAGGCACGCTGTGGTGGTGAGAGTCGTGTGTTGGAACATGACAGGCACACTGTGGTGGAGAGTCGTGTGTCGGAACAGGACAGGCACACTGTACTGTGTGAGAGTCGTGTGTGTTGGAACAGATCAGGCACACTGTGCTGGTGGAGAGTCGTGTGTTGGAACAGGACAGGCACACTGTGCTGGTGGAGAGTCGTGTGTCGGAACAGGACAGGCACACTGTGTTGGAGAGTCGTGTGTTGGAACAGATCAGGC
>JADBJO010000693.1:537500-540000 GCA_016801955.1 Conus betulinus | reverse complement strand
GCCTGTTGGCCGCAGCCAGCGGAGTGTTTCTCCGGCATTTTATGACGTTTGTTGCTGGTGGAGTTTGAAGAAGACATATTGGGTGAAAAATCACTCCCTTGTTTTCTGTTGTGTACTGCATATAAGCTGGACTTTGTACTCTGTTTTTTTTGTTTGGTTGGTTTGGTTGGGTTTTTTGTTGTTGTTGTTTTTTTTGCATTTGGGATTGTTTTCAGTAAGACAGCCGTCTGTTTCAGATTTGTTGGTTTTGGAAGGACGCTTTTGGATTTTCATTTGTTTCTCTTCTTCTCTTCTTCTTCTTCTTCTTTTTTCTTTCTTTCTTTCTTTCTTTCGTTTTTTTTTTTTGATGATACCAGAATGCATTGTGATATGGTATGATGGTTGATCGTTACGTATGAAACTAACTTTTGAAAACCTCGCAGTGGAGGCAATCATCCTCAGCCCTGCTGTTTTCTGTGAAGAGTTAGTTTATGAGCCGCTCCCCTCCTGCCCCCCGCCCCCACCGGAGGACACCACAAAGTCCACCCCACGCCAGTCATTATGACCTTGCCGACACTGATGACCTTGACACGGGTGTGAGAACCGGTCGGAAATGAGGTCACCGCGCGAGTGTTGGTTGAAGAGTCGTTTTATCTGCCAGTGTCATCAGTGAGAACGAACGTGATGAAGGCTATGCAGTGGGGGTCCATTCTGGTGTAAGACCACATAACAGGACTGTTCTCTCCGGTTTCGCCTCACAGTATGCCCCGGCGAGTCCACCAGCCTGAGAGGCACATACACCCCAGCATCACTGGTCAGGAAAATGTCAACAACACCGTCTGAGACGTGTGCATGGACCTTGATTGTGTGGTTCTAGTCTTTCCCAGTGTTGTCAACGGCACGTGCACTTCTGAGCCGAAGCCAGCTGACGGGAGGTGAACCGACCACCCTCTGGCCCGCTCGTCCGTGACACTTAACCACTGCACCATAGCAATTGATCAATATTGGAAACTGCCAGACTTCTTATCAGTTATAGCGTTTCATCGTTAATGGCTTCAACTGTTCCAATCCTCGGCGATTGTAGGTGTGCAGTATCTTCCACACACAGCCGGTAGGTCAAAGAGGATGCCATTGTCGATTATCGCCCAGCTTGGAATCGTCCGTGATGTCTTTTTAGTGTCGCTTTCTGTTCGGTAGTCAGTTATGATTATGGCATTGACTGTAAAGGTAGTAGTAGTAGTAGTAGTAGTGGTAGTAGTAGTAGTAGCAGTAGTAGTAGTAGTGCGTCTGTGTGTGTGTTCCCCTGGATACTGCATGCACAAGACGTCTGCAAGGACAAATCCTTTGATACGGACTGTTTGGGTGGCTTGCAGTTCCAGCTGGGGGGCTCGCTCAGCCTGTTCTACCTGCGGGTGACGAGGCTGCAGCTGAAGGCCCTGAAGGAGCGGTCCACGTTCTGCACCCAGGACGTCCAGATCGACTGTCGCCAGTTCTCCCTCACCTACAATGGAAGTAAGCGCTGGTGCTGGGGTGGATTAAATCCATCATGCCCTCGTGTACCGCCACCCCAGGTCCATACTCCAAGCTCCTTCCCTCCCCCATCTCCTTCACCACCACCCCTCCTCTTATTCGGGCACCTACCCGTTTCGTTCTCTCCACCACCCCTCCCCCCTCCTCTGTCCGTCCTCTCCTGTCTGGACCGATCCTCAGAACGTCAGTCTGTTTCCAATGACAGCTTCAAGTCAGCCTGCAGAACTCTGTGTGTGTGTGTGTGTGTGTGTGTGTGTGTGTGTGTGTGTGTGTGTGTGTGTGTGTGTGTGTGTGTGTGTGTGTGTGTGTGTGTGTGTGTGTGTGTGTGTGTGTTGTATGTGTGTGTGTGTGTGTGTGTGTGTGTGTGTGTGTGTGTGTGTGTGTGTGTGTGTGTGTGCTCGCGCGCGCGCGTTTCAGTAATCGTAAGTGTGCTTGTGTCTGTAAAGTCACGTGCGTGTGCGTGCATTGTGAGTGTAGAGAAAGCAAGACCATAGACAGGCAACCGAGAAAGCTGTGTGAGGCTCTGTGTGTGTGTGTGTGTGTGTGTGTGTGTGTGTGTGTGTGTGTGTGTGTGTGTGTGTGCGCGCGCGTACGTGTGCTCGCGCGCGCACGTTTCAGTAATTTTGTTTCTCCTGTGGACATTTTATGATTGCCCGTGTCTATCTTGTCTGAGAGTGATGAGGTCGGATGGGGAGAGCTGAATGTGAAGAGTGCCTGTGTTTGTAAAGTCATATGCGTGTGCGTGCATTGCGGGTGTAGAGGTGGATGGTGTGAGTGTGGATCTGAATGTGTGTTTCGCATTGTAGATGTAGTTACTGAAAAACGTCGGTTTCTTTGTGAAGTGCTTAGGGCTTGAAAAAGATCAGGCGCTTTTGCAAATTTACTCATCTTTTTCACTGATTATTGTTAGTATTACCATGGCTGTTGTTATAAAACTATTATCATTATTATGATTTATCACTAAATTATTGTTAACGGACTGAGGGATTAA
>JADBJO010000693.1:495000-527500 GCA_016801955.1 Conus betulinus | reverse complement strand
ATGCAATAGTGCAGAAATGTTTGCTTAAGACTGTTGGTTTGAAAAAGAAGCTGTCGATTCGGTGAATAGAAAAGCACCATGTACAGTCCTGGGGGAAACTGGTGCAAAAGGGAAATGGTATAGTTCCTTACAGGTGTTTATGACTCTGCATTGGCATGCGTGCGTCATAAATGCTGTTATTCAAATTATGTTGAACGTCCTAGAGGTATGAAACAAGGTTGTTGAGCCCTTTACTTTTCTCATTTTTTGATTAACGAGCTGGCAATTGATTTGCCAAGAAGTAGCCATGGTATTTAGCTTATTCCACGTGCAATAGCAATATTGTTGTACTGTTTGCAGGTAATGTTATTCTATGTTCTGATTCAGTCATCGGCTTCAGAATCAAGTTGACAGCTTAAAAATTGAAGGAGACTGTTTTGTGTTTGACAGTCAATCTTAGGAGAAAAAAAAAATCATGGTGTTTAGAAAAGGACAGCATTTATCTGCCTGAGAAAGATGGATTTATGGAAATGATAAAGTTAAAATAAAGCAAGGTTACATAAATATCATGGAATATATTATACAACAAAATTGAATATCACTACTGTTCTGTCTTTTCAGCATTGCAAACCAGTGACGCACATAGATGGTATTACTATTTAAGGACGTTTTCCAACCAGAAATTACAATTAAACAGCGCAGAGACAACTTTTTAAGATTTGGAGTAAGGCTCAGAGGGCTTAAGAACTGCAAGTGATGGTTTCTTCATGAAAAACAGGCCGACGATAAATGTACGTTGTGTGAAAAAGAAACCAAAAATTAAGTTCATTTCTTATTCTACTGCACAGTTTACAAAGATATCCAAAAGCAATGTACTGTACATGACTCACTGACCAGAATCGTACTGCAATTTTCTTTTTTGAGCAACAATGAAAAAGTCATGATAGATGTTGCAAAACCCATATCACAAGCTGTGAACATTAGAAAAAAGACAATCGAAAAAAAACAAGTGGGCATATTCAATCACCGAAATGTTTGTCAAGATGATCCGCTATCATGTGCCTGTATGTGCATAAGAGTGTATATGAGGAAGGGTAGGAGGAGAATGGAGATGGGGTGGAAGTGTACGGGAGAAGGGACGGAGGAAGCTGTTGGAGTGATTGTGGGGGGAGGAGTGGCGAGATTGAGAAGGGAGGAGTGAGGTGATCGATGATTTTACTGAGTTATGTTAAAAAATGCCCCTTGTCTAAAGGGTTGATTGCAGAATGGACAAAAAAACATTTTTCATTGTCAAAGACATTCTCTCTCTGTGTGTGTGTGTGTGTGTGTGTGTGTGTGTGTGTGTCCCATGTATGCGCACGGGCACACCTACCGGTACATGTATATGAAGTTAGTATACATCACACGTGAGTCGTAAAAGACCTTCGCTTTCTTTTGTCCGTATTAAGAAAACTCAAAGACTTCAGCATCACGCGTATCTCCCTCTCCTCCTTTCCTTTAAGACCCCCCCCCCCCCCCTTCTCCACCCCCCTCCACCCAGCATACCCACGGACAGAGAAAGGCCAGGGTTGAGGGGTTTGAGGGGTGAGGCCTAAGCCAGCTGTCCTGCCTGGCGTTGCAGGCTGGGCGGGGAGTATGGGCCAGGACAGATGTCAGTGTGGGGTGACGGGCCACTGCATGGGCGGCAAGACCTACAAGTGCAACTGCGACCTGGAGGACGCCCAGAAACGCTGGGACGGCGCCGTCATCATTCGTAAGGACCGTCTGCCTGTGTGCAAGGTGAGAGGAGAGGAGGGGGAAGGGGTGGGGGTGTTAGTAGGTACGTGTGTGTGTGCGCGCGCGCAAACGTATGTGCGTGCGTGTACGTGCGTGCATAAGTGCGTATGTGTGTGCGCGCACGAGTGTATATGTGTGTATGTGTGTGTGCGTGCGTGCGTACGTGTGTGCATGCGTCCATGCGTGCGAATGTGTGTGTGTGTGTGTGTGTGTGTGTGTGTGTGTGTGTGTGTGTGTGTGTCAGTACAACATTATGTTAATCAGACAGTAAATGGTTTCAGTCAGTATATCTATCTATCTATCTATCTATCTATCTATATATATATATATATATATATATATATATATATATGTGTGTGTGTGTGTGTGTGTGTGTGTGTGTGTGTGTGTGTTTGTTTTTTAAGATATGTACATTGTGTGTAACTTGCTGGCTGTATAAATTCCTGGGTTTTAGGGGTGGCGTTTTTATTTCAGATTTTCACAGCACAATGACGAGCTTCCGATCCAGGAAGTCCGGATTACGTAGACAAAAACGAAGGAATTGTAAAATGGACCAGAG
Organism: Conus betulinus; assembly: GCA_016801955.1. Classification (NCBI taxonomy): domain Eukaryota; kingdom Metazoa; phylum Mollusca; class Gastropoda; order Neogastropoda; family Conidae; genus Conus; species Conus betulinus. Next base: position 525,186 of record JADBJO010000693.1, on the reverse strand, counting down.
GAATGTAAAATTACCTAAGTCATTTTCTAGCGCAGATCGTTATAGGCTTGGTCATTTTATACATTGGCATATTCTGGATGGGCTGTATCCTGGTCTGGTAAACCAAGTTGCCAAAGCTTGAGTCCAGTCACCTGCCGCCGTGGCGAAAGTGGTTAGCGTCGCGTACTCCCGGCTTGGAGGTCGTGGGTTCGATTCCCATCAGAGCCATGTTGGTTTTGTCTGCCCCGACCGGCTCCTACCCAGAGTTTAGTTTGCTGCGGGCTCAGCTGGGAAGACTGGGACCACACAGTCGAGTTTCATCCATTTAATGGATGCGTCTCTGAGAGTGTTGCTCAAATTTTTTCTGACCAACACTGCAGGTGTGTGTATCTCTCGGGCCTGGTTGACGCCGGGATATATAATGAAAGTAAGCGTAGGGTACAGCCCTGTCATGCAGTTTCAGACCGGAATGGAAATCCGTAGCATCGTCTTCATCATCCTCACACTCGTCAATAAACATTAACAAGTCTCGGGTTCTGTGGCCCTTCATGCCCTACGCTCAGGGTGACGGCAGTTTCGATGTCATCCCCACGTCTATGGCCGTGGTTGATTCCGACGGGGTTACCGGTATCGACAATTTCATGGGGGCTGTGTTGGACGGACGTGGTGGCGCCCTCCGGAGGGAGAGCTCACTCACGCCGGCTCTGCGACAAAGCAATTATTGTCGTCAGTAGGGGGCTTAGTATGTGGTGTCTGCGTATGCTGGATCAGAACAGGCGCCTCTGAACACCACCGAAGTAACTCGGCAGCAGTGCGGTTTTTCCTCCGGTGGGTTGCCTCTTGACGACTTGACATTGGCTGCTCCCTGTGGACTGCCGGTGCCGGTGTTACCGCGGGCTGGCCGGGCTGTGGCTGTGGACAGGGTTCGGAAATGAGCGGCGTGGGTGCAATGCCACAGAGGTGGCACAGAAGATGGGACAGCAAATATTTTTTAAAAGCACGTGTCTGGTCGATCGTTGTTGAATGCTGGAGCTTGGACGTTTTTTTTTTTTTTTGTTTGTTTGTTTTTTTTGTTTGTTTGTTTGTTTTTTCGTTTTTATGATCCATTTCTAAAGCAATTTTCAACAAATCTTAAATAAATGTCAGCGAACCGCCCAGAGAAACGTGGACGAACGAGTCACAAGACAAAACACAACGCGTTTCGACCTCTTAGGTCTTCTTTAGGTGAGACAAAAAACGAATAAAATAACGAAAATTCACTTAGCTTTGATCGCTTCAGATCGTCTTGTGTTCAGCGCAAGGAAGAAGGCGTTTAAGCGATCTGAAGCGATCAAAGCTAAGTGAATTTTCGTTATTTTATTCGTTTTTGTCTCACCTGAAGAAGACCTACGAGGTCGAAACGCGTTGTGTTTTTGTCTTGTGACTCGTTTGTCCACGTTTCTCTGGGTTCTCTGGGCGGTTCGCTGACATTAATTTAAGATTTGTTTAGATTTCCGCCTGCAGTCGTCTCACTTTGTAACTAGATCAATTTTCAACGTCATGGCTTGATCAAAGAAAATCAGACTGAGGGAGATTTGCCTTTTCCTTCTGTCTGTCTTTTTTTCCTTCTCCCCATTACACACACACACACACACACACACACACACACACACACCTTTTAAATACGATTACGTATGTGTATACGTCATTATCTACTTGTATTCATTTGTCTTTCATTTGATGCCATCAGTCCCGAAGACGGTCTGTGACCGAAACTTTGACGATGTCGCTTCTGTTTGTTTGTTTGTTTTTTTTTTTGTTTTGTTTTGTTTTGGGTTTTTTTCTCTTTTTTTTTTTTTTTCCCCCCCCCTTTTTTTTTTTTGTTTGTTCTTTCCCTCCTTTTTTTTTTCTTTTTTCCTTTTTTTTTTTTTTTTTTTTTTTTTTGCTTGCTTGTTTGTTTTTAATCTTCTGAACATCCTCAAAGATAGTTTGTAAAAGTAAACGTCATCAGTGATGAAGCGCGTGATGACAATGAACATTTAGAACATCTCCGGACAGACCCTGGTATGCCAGGAAGAGCAGCTTCCTTTGAACTGCAGCTCGCTGACAGCATGTGCCCCCAAGGAACCAGAAGTCGGCCACAGACAGCTGTCCCTCCACCCTCCTCTGCTCCCCTTCCCTTCGTCCTGATCCTCAGCTCTCTCCCTCTTCCTTCTTGCTTCACTGCTATTGCACGTGAAACACGAGTCACACAGATTTGTACGTTGTGCATGTAAACGCAAGAAATATTGTGAACAAATTCGATTTACTGGAAGCAGAGTATAACAAAATTTTAATGTGATATTATCACTGTATCAGAGACTTGGCTTTCTGATTCCATTACTGACAGTTCTATATATATATCAAATTTTCATCCTCCAATCAGGCGTGACAGACCTAATGACCCTCATGGTGGTGTTGCCATCTATGTTAGAAATAATCTGTTCTGCAAACCTCCAGTAGATTTGCAGGTTGAACGTCTTGAGGGGGTTTTTTTGGATAGAGACAAAACTAGGACAGACAAGTCTATTGACTGGTTCCTTTTATCGAAAACCAAGTTCTATTACCAAATGCTGGGATCAAGTTCTATTGCCAATGCTGGGATCAAGTTCTATTACCAATTACTGGGATCAAGTTCTATTACCAAATGCTGGGATCAAGTTCTATTACCAAATGCTGGGATCAAGTTCTATTACCAATTGCTGGGATCAAGTTCTATTACCAAATGCTGGGATCAAGTTCTATTACCAATTACTGGGATCTGATAGAAGAAAGTATTCACAAAACAAATAACACATCGTTAAGATTTTTCATTCAAGGGGATTTCAACACTGACTTCTTAAATATACCGTCACCCTACTTTGTAAACATTCTAATCGCTATCAGCTTGTACAGTTAATAAATGAACCAACGAGAATAACTGAATTAACAGAATCATGTTTAGATTTAGTTATCACCCAGAGCCCCAATATGATACAATCAACGGAAGCTTGGCCAGCTGTTTGTAGTGACCACAGTGTTCCGTGTGCTATAATCAAGAACACTGTAGTTAAAGAACAATCATTCAAAAGAACGATCTTAAGTTATGATAGACTTAATAAAGGCAGGTTCTGCGAATTGTTTAACGAACTGAACTGGGATGAAATAATTTATAACAATGCAATTGATGAAAGTGCAAAAAATGTTTTCAGATATTATATTAGAAAAAGCAACACTGTGTATGCCCGTTAGAACTATTACTGTTCATCCTCAAGATGTAGCTTGGATGACAGATGAAATTCGACTGTTAATTGAGGAACGCCAGAAAATCCACAAAATAGCTAAACAGACTAATAAACCAGAAGACTGGCTCAGGTTTCGACAATTTCGAAACTATGTCATATCCAGAGTAAAGCAAAGACAGTTGGAATACACAGATGAATTGGAGAATAAAGTTTTTTTAAGTTCAGATGATTTTGGAAATAAAGAATGGCGGAAATTATTTAAATCTTTTCTATAAAAAGAAGGGTATGGAAACTAATGAGATTCACCAATCATGCATGGTAATATCTTATATCACACAAGTAAATAGAAATCTGATATTTTCAATGACTTCTTCATTAGCCAGTCTGCTATAGAGAATGAAGAAGATGAAGTGCCCGATATTCCATTCCTTGACCTTGAGCTTAATGAGATTGTATTCACTCCCTCAGAAGTTCAGAGTGTCATTAGAAACCTCGACAAAAACAAAGCCGTAGGACCTGATATAATTCACAACAAAAACATTTTCGGCTCCCTTCCAGTTATTTTAAACCCTCTGGCCTGTCTTTTCAATAAAAGTTCGAATGAAGGCAAATTTCCTAAAATATGGAAAACTGCGCATGCCAATCCTTTGCATAAAAGGGCTGCAAAAGAGAAACGCGATAATTATCGGCCCATTCCATTGCTTAGTTACGTTGGTAAAGTCTTAGAGAGATGAATTCAGAAACATGTTTTTTTAACTTTTTATCATCTAATCAACTTATTTCGTCTTCTCAGTCTGGATTTATCCCTACAATCTCTACCGTCAATCAGTTGCTCTGCATGTATAATGATCTGTGTTCCTCTTTTGATAATGGTACAACGACGCAATCTGTTTTCCTTGACATCTCCAAAGCTTTTGATTGTGTCAGCCACAAAGGTCTCCTGCATAAAAATGAAAGCGATTGGCATCCGAGGTAAATTACATGAATGGTTTACTGATTACTTATTAAATCGTACTCAAGCAGTTACCGTAAAAGGCGGAAAATCTGTGTATACAAGAGGATTCCTTCTGGTGTTCCCAAGGCTCAGTACTTGGCCCGCTCTTGTTCCTTATATATTTCAATGATATTGTAAAAGAAAGCCAGTCCAATAAAACTTTTTGCTGATGACACGAGCACGTATTTATCACTTAATAATCCCAATCTCCACGCAGAAATACATAGTGCTGACTTGGAAAAGATAAACTCATGGGGCAGAATTTGGAAAGTAAAATTTAACGTCGAAAAAAACAGAACTGTTAAATTCCACTCGCAGTAGGAATGTAATATTGCTTCTTACATTTGGTTCTACAATTCTGCAAAGTACTAACAAGCACAAACACCTAGGTGTCACTCTTCAAAATGATTGCAAATGGGATGAGCAGATAAAACATATAATGAGTACTGTTCCTGTGTTAATTTAATGTCTAAAAAGCTATCAGTATAAACTGAGTAGAAAAGCTCTCGAGATCTTATACAAATCCCTTTACATTGCCACATTTTGATTATGCCAGACAATTGGGATAATTGTATTGAAACGCAGTCGCAGTATCTGGAAAATTTTGCACCTGGAAGCCCTAAGAATGATCAGGCAATGTTTGTGGAACAAACCGTCAAAAACTATACAAAGAGTCTGGATTCTGCCCATTAAAAGAAAGAGAAAACAACATAAATTATACAGTACTATGAAATGATCAATGGCCTATGCCCTGATTATTTCGTACATCTGATTCCTTCTCTTGTCTCGGACAGAAACCCTCACCACAGGCGAAGGTCTCTAGAACGCACAATAATGAAATGTAACATAGAATTACATTTTAAAAAATCGTTTGTCCAATCCGCAACTCAATTATGGAATGTACTACCCGACTACATTAAAACCAGCTACTGAGCCAACTTAAACGATATCTGTCAATTGATGATGCTATAGTTCCACCATATTACTATTTTGGTAAAAGACGAGAACAAGTTATTTACTGCCCGGCTCCGTTTAGGTATGAGTGATCTAAAGAACGACATGGTCAACCAACATCTGGATAACAACCCCCTTTTTGTAGCTGTGGTAATGGAAGAGAAACAGCAGAACACTGTTTGTTATTCTGTCCCCTATTAAATATAGTTCGTGAAAATACAAGTTTGACTCTTCCACAGAATTATACCCAATTACAATTTGAAAATTAAACGAGACTTACCTGGAAGTTGAAAGTCTAATGGAGATTATTTCGAGGATGCTGTTGGGTAGAGGTATACATGTGGAAGACGATACCGCGCGCGCCCCCCAGACTTCAGCTACGTGTGATCCCCGAGAACAAACTCGGAAAGGAGGGTTCAATGGAAGCACCTCGAGTTGCTGATGGGTGGGCACATGCATACCTCTGCCCAACAGCATCCTCGAAATAATCACTATTAAACTTCAACTTCCGGGTAACTCTCGTTTAATTTTCAAATTATCCCTCCCCTCGTCTGCTGATTGGTCAGACGTATACATGTGGAGATTTTAGCTTCGGGAATCACACGTTATTCCTTAACACGTCAGGCTCTGAAAGGCAATCAGCCCATAATGTGAGTTACTTCCAGCACGGATTGGGGAAAACTGTTAGTCTTTGTAGAACCACCACTTCCATCTTCATTCTGTTTAATGGTCCGGTGGTAGAATCTTGAAAAAGTGTTCCCGTTTGACCATCCACCTCCTTTAAGAATGCTGTCTATTGGTAGTCTTGATGTGATGGAAGAGCAGAAAGAAGAAGAACACATCAAGACTGCCCTTTCCGCTAATGGTTACCCAGCATGGATGTGGGACAACCTTCCAGTTCCCTACCCTTCTTCTACAGATACGGACAGTGTGAAAGTGGGGATCCCTTACATTAAAGGAGTCTCAGAGCCTCTAGCCAGGACCTTCCAACAGCACGGATGCAGAGTTTTCCACAAACCCACCAACTCCCTACGCCAGCAACTGACCCATGTCAAAGACAAAACAGACCCCCTCAAGCAGTGTGGTGTAGTGTACCAGGTAGGTTTGTCAAGACTGCCCATACCTACATTGGTGAGACAGCAAGACCATTCACCATCCGTCTACAGGAACACCAAAACCGATCTACGTCTGCCATACACGAGCATCTACAAACCACAGGCCACAGTTTTCATCCCCCAAGAAACCAAGATCTCATCTACAGAGCCCTTCCTCACAAAAAGAAAAGTTAAAGAAGCCATCGAAATCAAGACCAGACGCCCCAGCCTGAACAGAGATCAAGGCTTTGAACTTCCCCCCATCTACAATCAGATCCTGACAACCGCAATCCACACAACAGTCTTCAATCCACAATCAGATCCTGCTGTCACAACAGCAACTGTGAGCTGATGAAGACAGGGCGATCCTGCCGATATACTCCCCATGCCCAAGTAAGCTTTGATTCTGAGTCCTACAACCATTTTTTAGACTGGGAAACCACTTTCATGCGTCCGTCTGGCACCGCGTTTAGGCATCAACTGGGGCGTGCGCGCGGTTTCGTCGTCCTCCACCTGTATACGTCTGATCAGTCAGCAGACGATGAATGATTTCTCTTAGAAGGTAGCCTTGATCTTGAAGCTGATGTGAACTCATTAATATTTGAAAAAGTACATCAGTTTATCTCCGAACCGAATCGATTTCAGCCCAGATTTTTCTTTTTCTTTTTTTCGCTTATTCGTTCTTGTCTTTTTATATTTTACTTTCTACAACTATATAGTTTGGTTCTTATTTATTCATTATGATCCATTTCTTTACTCTTGAAATAAGAGGTTGACTGACAAGTCGATTGGCCAAAGAGATAGTCTACTGGATAGATAGTTCGTTTACTACTGATTAGCCAATGTCTTCGCTAAAATTAGTAATTCTTTCTTCTGCTTAAGCGATCGATGTCATAGTAAGGGGAAGAAAAACAACAACAGGAAATGGAAAAAAAATGAAAGGGGCACAAGAAAAGAGGGGAAAGAAAAAAAGAAAAAAGTTCATCTTAATTGAACTGCCGTACTTCAACACAGTATTTATGGAAAAGATGGTTTCTACTCTAAACGGACTTTTTACGTTATTATATAAATCTCTCTCTTGTTTGTAAATTGCTCACACATATTCTTATTGATGACGTGATTGTTGCTTCCCTCCCCTTCCTCCCATTTTCACGTTATTCATTTTATTTTTCTTCAACTGTTTTTTTTTTTTTTCTTCTTTTTTTGTTTCCTTAAAAAAATCCCTACCATGAGGTGAAATGTTTAGTATATATTGTGAATGTATTTAACCGCCAGTATATTGTATATGTATATTTGTGCACAGTATAAGCCTAGGGCTTGTTGTTGCTCATTTGTCCTGACGATATGAACATATTCTGTATCCTTGTTTCTTAAATTAAATTTACTTAAACCAACTGATATGCGATGTGAACGTGACAACACTGTTCAGGCCTTCCAAGAGAGAGAGAGAGAGTGAGAGAGAGAGAGAGAGTTTCCCGCCTGTTAAAAACTACCACGGAGTGAAAGCTTTCATGGTACAAGTCCACTAAGCGAAAGTCCATGACTTCTCTCGGACGGGAGCACATATCTCTGCACGTGTGCGCGTGCATGCATTTCATCTGGTATGTCTGGCGGGATGTGCAGGTGTGCCTGTCGCTGGATGGAATCCCCACTGACATGAAAGACGAGATCCAGAGGAGATGGCTCAAGTTTTCCGTGTCTCCACTCAACTGCCACTCCGGGAAAGGAAGGCGTGAGTTGTCTTGTCCTTGCAGGCAATATATGATTACGATGGTTCCCTTATGCAGCTAGTGAAGACTTTTCATATCTGTAATATATTTTCTTAATTTCATGTTCCCAGTTTCTTCAACCTCAACCCCCCCCCCCCCCCCCCCCCCCCCCCCCCCCCCCCCCCCCCCCCCCCCCCCTCCTTAAGTCCAATCTTTGCCAAGTCATTCCCCCCCCCCCCCCCCCCCCCCCCCCCCCCCCCCCCCTCCTTAAGTCCAAATCTTTGCCAAGTTATTATTATGAAGACAGCTGAGTTGTTGGTCTGCGCTTGTTTTCCCCCACTATTAGATTGTTCGTCATTGTATTTGTCTGACTTTATTCAAGTTTAAAAGGCTGTGCCAGTCTTTAAAGTTACTCTGTCTTAGATTTTCTTATAGGAGCAAAAGTTACCCCACTTGTTTACTGTTCATGTTTACTGTTCCCTGCCTCATTTCATTTCCAAAAAAAAATTTCTAAACAGTCATTGTGTTGATCAAAATTTCTAACGAAATGATGATGATGATGATGATGATGATGCGTGTGTGTGTGTGTGTGTGTGTGTGTGTGTGTGTGTGTGTGTGTGTGTGTGTGTGTGTGTACGTGCACGTATGCGTTTGCATGTTGGGCGTGCAGACGTAGCGTCTAGCTGTCAGAAGGAGCGCTTGAAAGACAAGAACAAGATCACCCGAGAGCAGACGGAGATCGTGTACATGCACAACCGGGATCCCATTCCCGTGGGCTGCCGGATGTTCCCCAAACCTCCTGTCGGAGAACTGGTTGGTCCTGTAGCACTCCTGATAACGATTATAATCCTAATAATGACAGTCACTTCACTAGCGCCTAATCTTTTTTTTCCCACGCCCAATGTGCTTCACACGGAAATAGCTACTCACATCACTCAACTACTAATGCGTAGAATACACATACACCACCCATCCAATGCCACCCGTAATACTTTGCACACGAACCCCACGGTACAGACGGTCACTGGCTCACCATATCCCCCACCCCACCCCACCGCATTGTACTCAAACAAGAAAGGTCCATCATAGCAGGGGAAAAATGAAATAGTGTCTTACTAAAAGACCATTTTTTTAACCGACTTGAAGCCGTCATCAAAAACAAAATAGCTATGTTCTGGGAAAGATTGTTTTAGGCAGCTGAAGCTGTCATCAAAAACACAATATCTATGTTCTGTGAAATATTGTTTCAGGTGGAAGAGCGATCTTTTTTTACAGCGCATGAGAGAGAGAGAGAGAGAGAGAGAGAGAGAGAGAGAGAGAGAGAGAGAGAGAGAGAGAGTCTGTAATGGATGAACGAAAAAAAATCCACTTGTTTCATACATTTCGCTCTTGCCATGCATTACAGAGAGAGATGGAAAGAGAAAAGCTAACGAGTTTAAGGGATAAATAAAAAAAATTCAGTTGTATCATACATCTCACTCACCCTTGCCATGCATTAGAGAGAGAGAGAGAGACAGAGAGAGAGAGAGAGAGAGAGAGGCTAACGAGTTTAAGGGATAAATGAAAAACAAGTCCAGTTGTATCATATATTTCATTCACCCTTGCCATGCAAGCATGAACAAATCAAACATCCATCACCACTTACAAATGAATTCAAATAGTCCATTCATAACTGCAGACTGTTTTCCAGAACTAGTAACATTGACAGGTGCGCGCGCGCGTGTATACAAACACCCACCCACACCCACACACACACACACACACTAGCTCTGTTTGAACATGCCGACGACTGATGTAATAAAATCCTGGAGCCTGTACTGCTTCTCGTAAAAGTTTTCTTCTGTGAGGTATAAATGCAACATACACACACACACACACACACACATGCTCGCGCGCGCGCGCGCGCGCTCGCGCGCGCATGCGCACACATGGTTAGTGGAAAGACGTTAAATCACACACACACACACACACACACACACACACATCTCACACTCTCTCTCTCTCTCTCTCTCTCTCTCTCTCTCTCTCTCTCTCTCTCTCTCTCTCTCTCTCATACACACACACACACACACACACGTGTGTGTGTGTGTGTGTGTGTGTGTGTGTGTGTGTGCATGTGTGTGTGTGTGTGTGTGTGTGTGTGTGTGTGTGATTTATACCTCATAGAAGAAAACTTTTACGAGAAGCAGTAGGCCCTACACACTCCAGGATTTTATTAGGTCAGTCGTCGGCATGTCCGAACAGAGCTAGCCGTAAGAAATGAAGGATACTAGTTAGCATTTTATACTTGATTCTGTTTCTCATGGTTATTGCCAATTGTTTACAGAATTATTGCAGAGCCACAACTGTTGGTGCTGGGGGGTGGAGGGTGGGGGTGGGGGTGGGGGTTGTAAGCCCTAGTCCTGTCTCTTTTTCTCCATCGCCAACCATTCGCTCCCCTCCCGCAGTCTACGCCCCCTCCACTCTCCTCCCCACCGCCCATCTCCCTTCTGGTCGTGAGATGTTTTCCATCTCTCCTCCCCACCGCCCATCTCCCTCCCTTCTGGTCGTGAGATGTTTTCCAACTGTCCTCCCCACCGCCCATCTCCCTTCTGGTCGTGAGATGTTTTCCAACTGTCCTCCCCACCGCCCATCTCCCTTCTGGTCGTGAGATGTTTTCCAACTGTCCTCCCCACCGCCCATCTCCCTTCTGGTCGTAGGGTGTTTTTCAACTGTCCTCCCCACCGCCCATCTCCCTTCTGGTCGTAGGGTGTTTTCCAACTGTCCTCCCCACCGCCCATCTCCCTTCTGGTCGTAGGGTGTTTTCCAACTGTCCTCCCCACCGCCCATCTCCCTTCTGGTCGTAGGGTGTTTTCAACTCTCCCAGCGACGAGCTGAATAGTGACGTCGTGTGTCGCCATCTTCTAGTGACGTACTTTTTTTTTTTTTTTTTTTTTTTTTGAGCTTTTTTTTTTTTTTTCAACCCTCTTACGTTCCCTCCTCACCAACCTCCTCCGCCTCAACCTAACTGCACAAGTTAGACCGTCCGGAAGTGTGGTGATCGGGGGAGATCACTCTTGCAGGTTCAAAAACCGCGAGAAGATTTTTGGTATGGTTTTTAATATTGACTTAACGGGTTCCAATCATTTTAACGTCATGTTAGAATGACGGTTGGCATCCGGAAGATACGCGGAAGATAGAAATTAATTCAACGTTTATTGACTTAAGAACTTAGATCTGGCGTCTTTCACACTGCCCATACTGGTTGGTTATTCGTACCTCGTTTGACAGGCGTAGTCAGCAGGGTGCACGCGCTGGCACAGACCATTGTGTGTGTGTGTGTGTGTGTGTGTGTGTGTTCCCTTCCCGCGAGATGTTGCGGTGCGTTCTGATGGCCGAATGTCGACTTGGCCTTGATGCAGGAGGTGTTCCCGTACGAGCAGGTGCACCACAACCAGTCAGGCAATGTGACCTTGACCTTCGTCTACTACAGCGTCAATATGACCATTCTGGCCGAACTGATAATGCGGAACCAATACTGCTACCAAAAGGTCTTCTTTTTGTTTCTTTTCTTCTTCTTCTTCTTCTTCTTCTTCTCGTCCTCCTCCTCCTCTTGCTTTTCTTTTTCTCCCGCCGTTGCTTCTGTTGCTGCTGCCCCTTTCTTCTTTCTTTTTTTTCTTCTTCTTCTTCTTCTTCTTCTTTTCTTCTGTTAATTCTTTTGCTTCTGCTCTTTTTTCATCTACATCTCTTTTTTTTTTTTCTTCTTCTTCTACTTCCTTTCCTGTTCCTGTTTTTTTTTTTTTTTGTTTTGTTTTGTTTTGTTTTGTCTTTTTTGTCTGCTTCTGTTTTTCTTTTCTAAGCTCTTTCGTCTGCTTCTGGTGCTTCGTTTGTCTCTTCTACTTCGTCGCCTCTATAATCCAGACCTCCATACTTCTGAAGCTTTTCAGAGGGGGGAAGTTGAGTTGTACCGAGCTCTTGTCTGAATGTAGGTAAGGTCTGTTTGTCTGTGTCTGTGTTGGCAAGGCCTGTTTATGTGCGCACGTATAAGGTCTCACTTTGGGTGCCCGTTTATGTAACGTCTACTTATCTGTGTGTTTAAGCTCTCTCTCTCTCTCTCTCTCTCTCTCTCTCTCTCTCTCTCTCTCTCTCTCTCTGTGTGTGTGTGTGTGTGTGTGTGTGTGTGTGTGTGTGTGTGTGTGTGTTCTCTATCTGTGTATGTCCGTATGAGTAAGGTCTACAAGTCTGTGTGAGTATGTAGAAGGTCTACGTGTTTTATCTGTTATGTATAAGGTATTCTTGTATGTTCTCATGTATAAAGTCTACCTGTTCATATGTGTAAGGTCTTCTTGTCTATGTCCATGTGTATATGGTCAGCTAGTATATCTAGTATGTATGTGAATATATAAGGTTTTATGTCTGCATCTGAATGTTTAAAGTCAACTTTTTTGTATCTAAGTGTATATAAGGTCTACTTGTCAGTGCCCATATGTGTACGGCATACTTGTCTGTGCCCTGTGTATAACATCTTACTGTCTTGTCCCAATGTATAAAGTCTATCTGTCTGTGTCTACATGTATGAGCTCTATTAGTTTATATCCGTATATGTAAGGTCTGCTTGTACTTGTCTGTATGTGTCTGTATGTCTAAGGTCTACTTCTTTGTGACTCTGTGTTTAAGGTCTACTTGTCCATGTCTGTATGTAAAAGGTGTACTTTTCTGTGCATGTATGAATGGATGGGGGAAAGGAGCGGTGTGCAGACAAATATTGTGACCCAAAAATCCGATTTGTGTGTTTTATACCACGGCTATTGTGTTGACTGGCTCGCTTCCCATTCAGCACATCAAATCATATTGAGTATCGATCGACACTTTATAACCAAAAGACAAAGATACACCCTGCCACTTATGATTAATTTACTTTTGCTTCAGATCAACGGCGATTAAAACCATAGGATGAACCAACTTATACTGTTTTCTCCATACTTTTTTTTCAAAATTCTTTAATTAGTTAATACTTACTAATATGAAATACTACAACAACGGTGAAATAGCGGCACTACAGTTAAGGCACATATGAATTTTATCAGACGAATCAGACCCTGAGAGGAGACGTTTGCTGTAGAAAAACAGCAGAAAATCGCATCAGGCCAGTCTCCTGTCATGGCAGATTGACCCCAGTACCACTGGGGCCCAGTTCCAACAGGGCTTAGTCTGGGGCTCAGTGGTCAAGGGATATCGTGTAACCGACCTTCAGAAAGGGAGTCCATTACGTCCCTGTACCAGTGCGTCCCAAAGTTTGTCCCAATTCGAGCTTGACCTCAACAGAACTGGGACGCAATGGAATTAAACGTCAGCCATTACATTAGACCACAATTCCATAAGGGCCCCATTACCAACAGATCTTTGTCATTCTGGGAGTCTGTATTCACTGATTATACGTGTCTATGTATATCTATTCACACACACACACACACACACACACACACACACACACACACACACACACACACACACACACACAGAGTTATAGCAGTGGCGCAGACAATGTTACGGACCGAAGGTCTGACCGGCGCGCTGGGCTAATGCTCAGGTAAGACACCTGATAAGCCGTATCGACCAGATCCTCGCCTCCAACCCTTTCGTCTAAGTCATTTATTCATTCATCCATAAGCAAAAAATCCTGTGCGCTGTGGTCTCGTAACTGAGCAGATGTGCCATTGTACGGAGTAATCCGCACGCAGAAACACCTTGTTATCACTGAGACTATATCTGTTCAGATCTTCTTCTTCTGCATGTCGGAGGACGATCCAGAAATCGACCTGAGCGGCAGTAACGGCTGGCTGGACATCAACGGCAACCAGCACCACTCCTGGACCCGCCTGCTACCGGAAGGTAACGAGTGCGGAGACAGATGGGCGGGAGGGGGGCGGGGGAGGGGAAAGACAGAGGGTAAGCGGAAGATGGAGGAAGGGAGTAGAGGAAGAAGGGTCAAGACGATGAGGTGAAAACTTTGTATGAAGACCAGACTTTCGTCTGAAGGAAGTTCTGGTCCTAACAACTTTGAACTGTAAGGAGTGACGTTTGTTTCAACCTGAAGTGACTGCAGGCGGAAAGTCAAACAGATTTTAAAGGCGAATTATAGTTAGTCCGCCAAATAACAGGGACAACAAAATTACAAGACAAACACGATGCGTTTCGACCTCTTCGGTATTCTTCTTTTTCCTGAATGTTGTTTATCTTGCCTGAAAGTGGAATTGGAATCTGTGTTTCTGAAGTATATCTGGATGAAAGAAAACTGTCATGGACTAGAAAAATCACCACTAGTACACCGAAATGGAGGAGAAAAAGTACCCTCACTGTTTCCACAAATGGATTCAGTCCATTTAGTATGGTCTAAAACGTTTTGGAAAAAAAAATATATGTAACCAGCCGCCGTGGCGAAGTGGTTAGCGTCGCGGACTCCCAGCTGATAGGTCGTGGGTTCGATTCCCATCAGAGTCATGCGGGATTTTTCTGCCCGACCGGCTCCTACCCAGAGTTGAATTTGCTACGGGCTCAGTTGGAAAGACTGGGACCACACAGTCGAGTTTCATCCACTTAATGGATGCATCTTTGCAGGTGCCTGTATCTCTCGGGCCTGATTGACGCCGGGATATATTACGAAATGAAGTGTAGAGCTCTGTCATGCAGTCTCAGACCGGAATGGAAATCTGTAGCATCATCTTCATCATCCTCTTTCTCATCGATCAGCATAACAGAAAAGTCTCAAATTCTGGGGCCTTTCATACCCTGCTTTCATGGTGACCTCTGTTTTGATGCCCTCTCCACGTCTGTGGCCTTGGTTTGATTCTGTCGGGGTCACCGGTATCGGCGAGTCCATTGAGGCTGTCGTTGGACGGACGTGGTGGCGCCCTCCGGAGGGAGAGCTCACTCACACCGGCTCTGCGACTAAGCAATTATTGTCGTCAATAGGGGGGCTTAGTAGGTGGTGTCCTGCGTATGTTAGATCAGAACAGGCGCCACTGAACACCACCGACGTGAATCGGCAACAGTGCAGTGTCTCATCCGGTGGGTTGCCTCTTGACGACTTGACATTGCTCCCTGTGGATTGCCAGTACCAGGGCTGCGGTTGGACTGACCGGGCTGTGGCTGTGGACGGGTTGTCGGAATGAGCGGCGTGGGTGCACTGCCTCTGAGGCGGCTCAGAAGATGGGACAGCAAGAAAAAAAAGTTTGTTTATTTTGTTTGTTTTTGTTTTGTTTTTTTTTTTTGCTTTTGTCCCAACCTCTGCGCGACTTCAGAGGCAGTGCACCCACGCCGCTCATTCCAACGCCGCGTCCACAGCCTCAGCCCGGTCGGCCCCGCCGCAGCCCGGCACCGGCAATCCACAGGGAACGGTCAATGTCAAGTCGTCGTCGAGAGGCAACCCACCGGAGGAGACACTGCACTGCTGCCGAGTCACTTCGGTGGTGTTCAGTGGCGCCTGTTCTGATCTAACATACGCAGGACACCACCTACTAAGCCCCCTACTGACGACAATAATTGCTTAGTCGCAGAGCTGGCGTGACTGAGCTCTCCCTCCGGAGGCGCCACCACGTCATCCAACGACAGCCCCCATGGACTCGCCGATACCGGTGACCCCGACGGAACCAAACCAAGACCCACAGACGTGGAGAGGACATCGAAACTGAGGTCACCATGAGAGCAGGGCAGGAAGGCCACAGAACTTGAGACATTTTTTTTAATGCTGATCTATGAGAATGAGGATGATTAAGATGATGCTACGGATTTGCATTTCGGTCTGAGACTACATGACAGGGCTGTACTCTACGCTTCCTTTCATAATATATCCCGGTGTCAACCAGGCCCGAGAGATACAGGCACCTGCAGTGTTGGTCAGGAAATTTGAGCAACACTCTCAGAAACGCATCCATTAAGTGGATGAAACTCGACTGTGTGGTCCCAGTCTTCCCAGCTGAGCCCGTAGCAAACTCAACTCTGGGTAGGAGCCGGTCGGGGCAGAAAAACCCACATGACTCTGATGGGATTCGAACCCACGACCTCCCAGCCGGGAGTCCGCGACGCTAACCACTTCGCCACGGCGGCTGGTCTCAAGAAAAAAAAAGTTAATGTAACTGGTTTGGGAAAGGTGTTTTCTCGGCATACATGAAATTCAGCTGAAAAGTTGGTCTACATGAGGGACATCAATTTTTTAAATGAGACATGGAACAGTAAACAATAAACAAGAAGGGTCAGCTGTAAGATTGTGATGAGTGTACTGGTGACAGAAACAGGTTGTGGCCACAGGAAAGTCCAAGAATGGACCGGAGGGTTCCAAGCATTGTTTCTCGAATACCCTACATACAAGCCGTGTCAGACTTTATGGTTTATGCTTACAATGGTTCTCAAACTTTCACTTTCATAAACTGTTAATGACCGTGGTGTTGCTTTGTGAGTTGTACAATGACAATGACATTTTATTCCAATAGGGCCAAGCCCCCTTAGAAGGCGTGTGTGTTCACAGAAAAGCGACAAGAACTTCAAGATTTCGGCAGAAGAAAGAAAATATAAAGACCAACTATACATTTTATTATCTACACTCTTTTCTTTTCTTTTTTTTTTTCTTGCTGCCCCAACCTCATCGCCACCTCAGAGGCAGTGCACCCACGCCGCTCATTCAGACACCCCGTCGACAGCCACAGCCCGGTCGCCCCGCCGCGCAGCCCCGGCACCGGCAGTCCCACAGGGAGCAGTCAATGTCAAGTCGTCAAGAGGCAACCCACCGGATGAGACACTGCACTGCTGCCGAGTCACGTCGGTGGTGTTCAGTGGCGCCTGTTCTGATCTAACATACGCAGGACACCATCTACTAAGCCCCCCTACGGACGACAATAATTGCTTAGTCGCAGAGCCGGCGTGACTGAGCTCTCCCTCCGAAGGGCGCCACCATGTCCATCCAGCGACAGCCCCCATGGACTCGCCGATACCGGTGACCCCGACGGAACCAAAGCAAGGCCACAGCATGGAGAGGACATCGAAATTGAGGTCACCATGAGAGCAGGGCAGGAAGTGCCACAGAATTTGAGACATTTCTTTTTTTTTATGCTGATCGATGAGAATGAGGATGATTAATGATGCTACGGATTTGCATTTCGTTCTGAGACTACATGACAGGGCTGTGTACTCTACGCTTCCTTTCATAATATATATCCCGGTGTCAACCAGGCCCGAGAGATACAGGCGCCTGCAGTGTTGGTCAGGAAATTTGAGAAACACTCTCAGAAACGCATCCATTAAGTGGATGAAACTCGACTGTGTGGTCCCAGTCTTCCCAACTGAGTCCGAAGCAAACTCAACTCTGGGTAGGACCGGTCGGGGCAGATAAACCCACATGACTCTGATGGGATTCGAATCCACGATCTCCCAGCCGGGAGTCCGCGACGATAACACTTCTTCGCCACGGCGGCTGGTATATCTACACTCTATAAATCAATTTAGGAAATTGCAATCTCTCGTGCTTTAAAAGCTTTGTACATGTAAATGCAGAGGTTTTTCACAATTTTTGCATTAACAGAGGATAACAATAGATTAAGATGGAAAGCACTTGCTATTCTGTAAATCTTTTGGAGCGATCAACTGTAAGACAAAATGAACCTCGTTTTCTTCGATATTCTTACAGAATGGTCATAATAGATCATTAGGTGTAGGATTCCTGTATCTATAGTAATGAACAGCAAGGTCTGATACACCAAAACGAAACAATGACATTACATGTTTTAAGTGTCTCTCCATATCTAATTGTAAGTATTTTGGAGTACAGTGCATATAATCACAAATCTTCTTTACATTTGCCAACATGATCTTGCCAGTTTTGCCATCTACATGTAATAAGTCTCTGCTTAAACAAACTAAAAAAAAAATCATTTGCACCTCCGATAGCTTGGTTCAACCAAACATATCCAAAGCCACTCTGAAACAGACAATAGCTTGGTTCAACCAAACATATCCAAAGCCACTCTGAAACAGACAATAGCTTGGTTCAACCAAACATATCCAAAGCCACTCTGAAACAGACAATAGCTTGGTTCAACCAAACATATCCAAAGCCACTCTGAAACAGACATAATCTTGTATTTGTCACCCAGTTTTTTTTGCCTCTCTGATCTAAATGTATAGCATTAGATACGCTTTCTTTGGTAGCCTGTGTTCCTCCATTTGTACTAACTTGAAGCACTAGCGAATACATTGGAGTTGGAGAGAGAGAGAGAGAGAGAGAGAGAGAGAGAGAGAGAGAGAGAGAGAGAGAGAGAGAAGGGAATAAATTGTGCTTGAATCGAAGAACACTTGTCTACCTCGAGACCGGTTGAAGTGTCACATTAACGGTGAATTTCTGAATTATGTGCTGGGGTGCAGACTTCAAAAATGTTCATGGAGCTGATATGTCCTCTGTCTGGATGTGATTTATCAAGAGATTAGATCAAGTCATTGAAGTGTCTTCAAAAACACACGTTCGATTCTCTTTGTGATGGACAGATCATCAAAGTACCCAGTTTTTTTTCTTTTTTTTTTTTTTTTTTTTTGGGGGGGGGGGTGTGTGACTGGAAATCTGAGGGAATGAATATTGTTTGAGATGTTTCAGTGATGGATAGTCAATTTGTGGAAACCTGACAAATTATCTTTCCGAAACGTGACATCTCACACACAAAAATATTGATAGGTGTACATGCAGACAGCAAGACGAGAGTAGCGACGTACTGTAACGATGACCTCACCTTTGGAAAGCAGTGGAGTTCAGTCAGAAGCCTGATGTGACACCCGATGTGTATAATATGGTAACATCCGAAAAGAAAATAAGATGTTGAGACTGGCAGAGCCCAGCAGGGGAGATGACCCAACCGCATACCACCACCATCCAACCACACCATCTGTCCCACCCTGCTTTTTATAAAAGCGACAGTTATCGGGTGGGTTAGACAATCACACTGGATATTTTCCGTTTCCTATCTCAAGATATTTTTTATCTTGGCGTCTTAAAACATTGTTTTCAAACATATCAACAATTTAAGGAGAACGTCCGAACTTTTGACAGTGAGGTTTGTTCATATTTAGTCGCTCTGTGTGTGTGTGTGTGTGTGTGTGTGTGTGTGTGTGTGTGTGTGTGTGTGTGTGTGAAATCGGTTGTAATACGGTTCAGTCGTAATTGTTGTTAATTTTAAAATTATGCCATTTTCTGACATGAAATGCAGTTTGGGATGGGTCCCCAAATGAACGAACTTGGGGGGCTGTAATACATGTGCGTAGATAAACGTTAGTAAACGTGAAATTGCAAAAGCCCCGGCAGGCCTATATAAGGAATATATATATATATATATATATATATATATATATATATATATATATATATATATATATATATAAAGTAATCCTGTTAAAAAACCTTGTCAGTTTCGAAATTTCTCGAGAAGTCAAGCTGCGTAAGTCAGAAGCTTCTACTAAGTAATTTTATGAGTTAATATCTTTTCGCAAAAGTTTGTTTGGATTGTTGTTACAGCGATGTTTAAATCAGGGTGGCTTTTTTGCAGCCGATCTGATTTGGATTTTGTGGGTTTGCTTATGTTTTTTTTTTACTGCGTCATAACAGATGATTTTTAAGTCATCGAACATTGCCGTTTCACTATATGCATGATTCTGTTGTACTCTATTTGATCAGAAAATAATCACTCAAAATGAAATTTGCAGTTGACCAATCTGCTGAAACCTGTAGAAAAACCATGCTTGTTTCTTGGTGATATTAATGATGTAAACTGCAATATTACGATACATATGGGTATTTGACAGGGATGCAGCGGGTAGGAGCGTATGGGCAGTCAAGTACATTTGAGTTTACTGAAGTGAGGTGCATACCCAATACATGTTAATTATGTAGCAGTTATGTAGCCACTGCTCTGCAACACCCGGATTGACAGCGCGTTTACTTTTTGGTCCATAGGACGGGGTCTTTCTTTGCCTTTTTTTTTACACTGAACAAAACAAAACATCATCGTCTTCTGATTGGGAGTTCTTCCATACGTATGTTACCTAAATGAGTGCAAGTGTTTTGCTTCTTTAGTCTTGAATAGCATTTAGTTCCCTTAAGAACATGTTCATCGACATACACCTTGCCAATTTTAAACAAATTTACAGTTTTTTTATTTGTTGTGGGCACATTATCTTTAAAATCCTACGTGGAGTATTTTGAACAAGCATGTGGCTAATTTTTAGTATAGATTTTTTTTGTGGGTTGAAAAGGCATGGGCAATGATTATCAATCTTTGTTGCTGGGAGACTGAAATCAAATGATCGATGATTCTGTTGCGTTTTTTGATAAAGAAAATAAGGTATAAAATGGTTCACCCTTCTTGTTTCTGTCGCCAGAGGTGGAGAAAGACCAAGAGTGTGAAAAGTACCAAGAGCAGTGCAAGATGTGTGGGACCAGTGAGCGTCCCCGGGGCTACGTGGTCTACGCCAAAAGCCTTCTGCCCATCACTGGCCTGTCGCTCAACCTCCCGCGCAAGACCACCATCGTTGTGTGGAGACTGTCAGATGTTTAGGTGAGAATGCAGAATTTGGTCAGCCTCCACAGAACCACAACACCTCTCTTGCCCCTCCTAACAGTTACTGACATCCTCCGTTCCACTTGTCACCTTTCTCCATCCCCTCCCACCTAAGCTGTCTGACCCCATCACTGCCAGGCCTTTCTTGTGTTTCGTTTCAGGTGTTTTTAAACAAGTTCATCGTTTTCACTCTTCTTCGGGCAATTCACGCTTAAATCCTTAGGGAAGAATTTTGAACAAGCAGGAAGACTATATGCGACCCGCTTCAGAGACACTCGACACTCTCCAGAGAAACCTTCAGCACTCTTCACAGAAACACTGCACATCTTCCCCAGTAACACTGCACACCCTCCCCAGTAACACTGCCACCCCCCCCCAAACACACTTCACGCCCTCCCCAAAGACACTGCACACCCTCCCCAAAGTCACTTCAGACCCCTTCCCAAAGACACTTCAGACCCTCCCCAAAGACACTGCACACCCCTCCCCAAAGCCTCCCCAAAGACACTGTCACACCCTCCCCAAAGACACTGCACACCCTCCCCAAAGACACTGACACCCTCCCCAAAGACACTGGTCAGCCTCCCAAGAACCACACCCCTCCCCAAAGACACTCACCCCTCCCCAAAGACACTGCACACCCTCCCCAAAGACACTGCACACCCTCCCCAAAGACACTACACACCCCTCCCCAAAGACACTGCACACCCTCCCCAAAGACACAGCACACCCTCACCAAAGACACTTCACACCTTCCCCAAAGACACTGCACACCCTCCCCAAAGACACTTTACACCTTAACCAAAGACACTGCACACCTTCCCCAAAGACACTTCACGACCTTCCCCAGAGACACTCGACACCCTTCTAGAGAGACGCTCCACACCCTCCCCAAAGACACTTCACACCCCTTCAGAGACGCTGCACACCCTCCCCAAAGACACTGCACACCCTTCCCCAAAAGACACTGCACACCTTCCCCAAAGACACTTCACACCTTCCCCAAAGACACTTCACACCCCTTCCAGAGACACTGCACACCCTCCCCAAAGACACTTCACACCCCTTCTAGAGACGCTGCACACCCTCCCCAAAGACACTTCACACCCCTTCTAGAGACGCTGCACACCCTCCCCAAAGACACTTCACACCTTCCCCAAAGACACTTCACACCCCTTCTAGAGACGCTGCACACCTTCCCCAAAGACACTTCACACCCCTTCTAGAGACGCTGCACACCCTCCCCAGAGACACTTCACACCCCTTCTAGAGACGCTGCACACCCTCCCCAGACACTTCACATCCTCCCTACAGTGGACATAGATATTTCCAACGCCGTAGATAAGCAGTGTTGAAGAGGTGAATTGTTCGTCTCCTTCTGAACAGAGACAATGTTCGTGTCTTTCTAAACGGGGAAGTGTTCCTCTCTCTTTCTGAGCAGGGGAGTGTTCATCTCTTTCTGAACAGAGAAAGTGTTTGTCTCTTCTGAACAAGGAGGCGTTTGTCTCTTTCTGAACAGAGCAAGTGTTCGTTTCTTTCTGAACAGAAGTGCTTTTTTCTTTCTGATCACATGAAGGAAGTGTTCTTCTCTTCTCTTTCTAAACAGAGGAAGCATTCTTCTCTCTTTGAACTGAGGAAGTGTTCCTCTCTTCTGACACAGGAAGTGTACGTCTCTTCTCTGAACAGCAAAGTGTTCGTCTCTTCTGAACAGAGAAAGTGGTCGTCTCTTTCTGAACAGAAGTGTTTGTTCTCTTTTCTGAACAGAAGTGTTCATCTCTTTCTAAACAGAGGAAGTTGTCGTCTCTTTCTAAGCAGAAGAAGTATTCGTCTCTTTTTGAACAAAGGAAGTGTTCGTCTCTTTCTGAACAGAAGTGCTCGTTTCTTTATGAACACAGGAAGTGTTCGTCTCTTCCTGAACAGAGGATGTGTTCGTCTCTTTCTGAACAGAGGAAGTATTCGTCTCTTTCTAAACAGAGGAAGTGTCCGTCTCTCAACAGAGGAAGAGTTCATCTCTTTCTCAACAGAGAAAGTGTTCATCTGTTTCTGAAACAGTGGAAGTGTTCGTGTCTTTCTAAACAGAGGAAGTGCTCGTCTCTTTCTGAACAGAGGAGAGTTTTTGTCTCTTTCTGAAGATAAGTGCTCGTTTCTTTCTGAACACAGGAAGTGTTCGTCTCTTTCTGAACAGAGTAAGTGTTCTTCTCTTCTCTTTCTAAACAGATGAAGTATCCGTCTCTTTCTAAGCAGAAGAAGTATTCGTCTCTTTCTGAACACAGGAAGTGTTCGTCTCTTTCTAAACAGAAGTGCTCGTTTCTTTATGAACATAGGAAGTGTTCGTCTCTCTTCCTGAACAGAGGATGTGTTCGTCTCTTTCTGAACAGAGGAAGTGTTCGTCTCTTTCTCAACAGAGGAAGTGTCCGTCTCTTCCTGAAGAGAGGAAGACTTCGTCTCTTTCTGAACAGAGAAAGTGTTCGTCTCTTTCTGAACAGAGGAAGTGGTCGTCTCTTCGTGAACAAAGAAAGAATTCGTCTCTTTCTGAAGAGAAGTGCTCGTTTCTTTCTGAACACGGGAAGTGTTCGTCTCTTTCTGAACAGAGTAAGTGTTCTTCTCTCTTCTAAACAGATGAAGTATTCGTCTCTTCTAACTGAGGAAGTGGTCGTCTCTTTCTGAACAGAAGTGGTCGTCTCTTTCTGAACACAGTTCGTCTTTTTCTGAACAGAGGAAGTGTTCGTCTCTTTCTAAACAGAGGAAGTGCTCGTGTCTTTCTGAACAGAGGAAGTGTTGTCTTTTCTGAACAGAGGAAGTGTTCATCTCTTTCTGAACAGAGGAATGTTCAGCTCTTTCTAAACTGAACAGAGGAAGTGTTCGTCTCTTTCTAAACAGAGGAAGTGTTCGTCTCTTCTAACTGAAAGTGTTCAGAGGAAGTGTTCATCTCTTTCTGAACAGAGGAAATTCATCTCTTTCTAAACCGAGGAAATGTTCATCTCTTTCTAAACAGAGGAAGTGCTCGTCTCTTTCTGAGCAGAGGACGTGGTTCGTCTCTTTCTGAACAGAGGACGTGGTCGTCTCTTTCTGACACAGAGGTGTTCATCTCTTTCTCTTTCTGAACATAGAAAGTGTTCGTCTCTCTGAATAGAGGCAGTTTTCATCTCTTTTTAAAGGGAGGAAAGTGTACATATCTTTCTTAACAGAAGAAGTACTCGTCATCGTCGTAGTGACGGTGTGTTCATATGTAGCAGACAGGAATATTCACAATGTTTTGTAGCGAAGATTTGGAAGGCCATGTGTTCACTGAAGCAGTGAGAGGGAGGGTTCGCCATCGCGGCAAAGCACTATCTCCCAAGAAGTTAACAGTACGGACGAGGTGCTCATCATAGTGGTGAAGACGGATTATTGGCTAATGGTGAAAGGGTGTTTGTCAGGATGTCGAGGGGCAGAGGTGGAGTGCTGACCAAGATGTCCTGGAAGAGGGAAGTGTTTGTCAAACAGGCGAGAGGTCCAGATGTCAAAATATCTGTGACAGTTGTGCGCGTACTGCGAGCGGCGGAAAAGCGGGGCGAGGTGGGGGGGGGGGGGGTGGGGTGGGGAGGGGTGGGGTGGGGTGGGGTGGGGTGGGGAGGGGATAGACGTTCACTAAGAAACCATCGACAGATATGTTTCTGTTACCTGACGTAAACTACCTAGGAAATAGGGAGCTGGGGTTGGGGGTAGGTCGGTGTTGTTGTGGTGTTTGTTGTTTGTTTATTTAAAATTGGAAGGAAAAGGTTCTATTTTTATTGTCTGTCTGAGTGAGTGAAGAAGAGCATTGGAGGAAAGTTTTCTTCGAACTCGTCAGTATTGTGATGAGCATACCCCCCCTCCCCCCTCCCCCCCCCCCACCCCCCACTGAAAACCCACCTTGTTACATGTATCTTTTAGAAGCATACTTCATTATTCGTTGCAGGTAGGTTTTGTAGGTGTCTTTTGTTAACATTTTGTTGATACTCTGTTTTGTAAGAGTAGAGAGTGGGTTCTGCCTTTTTGTTGTCTGCATGTATAAAAAAAAAAGAATTTTGGGGGAATGGCGCTTTTTTTAATCTATGTTTTGTGATTATCATACCCCATCACCCCACCCCTCCCGTTACAATCCACTCTGTAACATGGTGTCTTTTAGAACACTGGAAGGCGGTACTGTTTTGTGATGATCATAAACTCGCATAACATCTTGCACACACGTAAAATCCCATCATCAACTTTCGGAAGAGTAGGCCAGTTTGGCCGTTGGTATGGTTGACATGTTACACATAACATGCACCCTGCGTGAGAAATGGAAAGAATGAAAGAAGTAAAGAAAACGAGTGACCGATATTGAACGATACTGCCTGGATGACACGGAAAACGACTGAATGAAGCGCCAGCTGGCAGCTCTTCAGTCGGCACTACCCAGGTAGGGAGCCCGTTGTGTAAACGAGTGTGGATTGTAAAGCGCTTAGAGCTTGGTCTCTAGCTGAGAATAGGCGCTATATAAGTATTCATTATTATTATTATTATTATAACCCTCCACCTCACCCCTTAGAATCCACTCTGTTGCACTTTTAGAACAAAGGAGAAAAGTGTTTTTTTTACCTTCAGGTTTGTGGAGAGCATAACAACCCCCTCCCCCTCCCGATAAAACCAATTTTCTGACATGTGTCTTTTAGAAGCATGCTACTGTATTCGTTGCAGATAGTTTTGTAAATGTTTTTTGTCAAAATTTCAGAAGTCTGTCTCATGTGGGTTTTTTTTTTTTGTGCACCAGATCTCTACGAGAACTGTTACCAGATCATGAAAGACAAAGAGCACAGGCGTGAGAAAGGCAGTTATTACTCCATTGATCCCGACGGACCTGGAGGCGTGGACCCTATGCAAGTGGTTTGCCAGTTCAACTCCAAGGCGGACTGTGCCGTCACCACTGTAAGTCCAGAGATCTGGGACAACGGTCAACTCGCTTCGGTCCAACCTCCCATCTTCAGGGGGAGGGGGAAGGAAGTTGTTCGCGGGGGCAGGGGGGTTGAGGGGGGAGGGAGGGGCGTCCATCTGGTAGACAGGTAGGGAGAGACCTGGTGTTTCCCCATGTGGTCTTTGTTTGGAGATTTCCCTAGGGAGAGTGGTCCTGCGTCTGGAGATTTCTCTGTCTAGGGAGAGACCTGGTGTTTGTTGGGTCTTTGGAGGTCTAGGGAGAGACCCCATGGTCTTTGTTTGGAGATTTTCCCGTCTAACCCCCTTCTGTGTCCAGATGCAGACTATCATAGCAGGATCCAAATAAAGACCACATTTAAAAAAAAAATTCGGCTGGGGCGGGGGGGGGGGGGGGGTATTTGTTTCTCTTACTTTCTGATAGATTTTATCTTCCAACAAAAAATCATTCGTCTAAATCTCCAATTTTTAATGATTTGGGGGATCCAGTTTGAGAAGATGTTCAATTTATTGTGTGGGTGGGGGAGGGGTCGCGTGCGTTTGTGTGTGCTTGCGCGCGCGCGCGCGCGCGCGCGCGTCGTGTGTGTGTGTGTGTGTGTGTGTGTGTGTGTGTGTGTATGTGTGTGTGTGTGTGTGTGTGTGTGCGTGCGTGCGTGCGTGCGTGTGTGTATGTGTGTGTGTGTGTGTGTGTGTGTGTGTGTGTGTGTGTGTGTGTGTGTGTGTGCCCATCTGTCTGTCTGTCCATCTGTCTGTTCTTACGACAGATGACTGGGAGCACACAGCAGATCTTCCAGAAAGAGGAAGAAAGAACACCCCCAAATCACAGCAGATCTTCCAGAAAGGGGAAGGAAAAACACCCCCCAATCACAGCAGATCTTCCAGAAAGGGGAAGAAAGAACACCCCCAAATCACAGCAGATCTTCCAGAAAGGGGAAGAAAGAACACCCCCAAATCACAGCAGATCTTCCAGAAAGGGGAAGAAAGAACACCCCCAACATCACAGCAGATCTTCCAGAAAGGGGAAGAAAGAACACCCCAACATCACAGCAGATCTTCCGGAAAAGGGAAGAAAGAACACCCCAGCATCAAAGCAGATCTTCCGGAAAAGGGAAGAAAGAACACCCCAACATCACAGGCAAAAGGCCCGTGAGACCGGATGACGCGTCCCAATCACATTTTTTACAACTAAATCTTCTCCACACAGGTGCTGATAGGAGACACAGACAATCGACGATCGATTGTAGATATCCAACGACCACGACTCTGTTTCACGGTGGCATGGGATCACTTCACATCACATCTCTTCTTGATTCCGCAACATCGTTTACGAAATGAATCAAAATGTCAGCAATGCATTCAGACAGCTACAGTGTCAGAACAGCTCAATTTGTGTAGAGAGCGGACTTTCTCTGTTGCCCCCTACCCCTGCCTCCTACCTCCCCTCCCCCACCCCATCCTCTTCTGTTTGGTGAGGGCTTAACGCCATACCAAACTTGCGTGAAGTTTTACCCAAAGTTGAGTATGGTAAGGAATACACAGGCCTGGTGTTTTCATGCCTGATCGGCATATTTGAACATGGACCGACCACTTTTGTTTATTTGTTTTTTTGTTTGTTTGTTTTTTTTTTTTTTTTTTGTTTTGTTTTGTTTTTTTTGCCTGATTGACATCTTTTCGTGTTTTGCACTTAACGAAGGCCAAAATCTGTGATTTGGAACCAATTACAGATTGTGTGTGTGTGTGTGCGTGCCTACATTGCGTTTTACGACTGGATCTAATGTTTCGCCGCCATCTTATTCTAATACAGAGGTTGATACTTTTTGCGTTACAAGTAGCCAGAGATTTTTATGCTTCTCATCTCTTTCTCTCCCTCACATTTCCCCCCAACCATTTTTTCTTTTGGTCTGTCTTTAAATCTTGTGGTGTGTATTCATTCATTAAAGCGTGTGGTGTGTATTCATTCATTAAATCGTGTGGTGTGTATCATCATTCATTGGGTGTATTCATCGTGTGTGTGTGTATTCATTCATTAGATCGTGTGGTGTGTATTCATTCATTTAGATCGTGTGGGTGGTATTCATTCATTCATTTAGATCGTGTGGTGTGTGTGTATTCATTCATTAAATCATGTGGTGTGTATTCATTCGTTAAATCATGTGGTGTGTATTCATTCATCGAAATCGTGTGGTGTGTATTCATTCATTGAAATCGTGTGTGTGTGTGTATTCGTATGGTCATTGAAATCGTGTGTGTGGTATGTATTCATTCATTAAATCGTGTAGTGTGTATTCATTTATTAAATCGTGTGGTGTGTCATTCATTCATTAAATCGTGTGGTGTGTCATTCATTCATTAAATCGTGTGGTGTGTATTCATTCATTAAATCGTGTGGTATGTATTCATTCATTAAATCGTGTGGTGTGTATTCATTCATTAAAACGTGTGGCGTGTGACTCATTAAATCGTGTGGTGTGTATTCATTCTTTAAATCGTGTGCTGTGTATTCATTCATTCAGAAGAAACAAAGCGGTAACTTGACTTCCTGTCTCTATTTCGCTTACAAGTTTTTACCATGCCTGTCTTGTCTTTATTACCGTTACAGGTTTTTTTTTTTTTTAACCATGCCTGCTTTGTCTTTATTTCCGTTTACAATTTTTTAAATCGTGCCTGTTTTGTCTTTATTTCCGTTACGTTACAAGTTTATTTTAACCATGTCTGTCTTGTCTTTATTTCCGTTACAAGTTTTTAAATCATGCCTGTCTTGTCTTTACTTCCGTTACAAGTTTTTTTTTAACCATACCTGTCTTGTCTGTGTTTCAGTTTCAAGTTTGTTTCCCCAGTCTGCTAATCCTTTTCTTTGTCATTTGACCAACAAAAAATAGGTCTTTTTGTAGGGGGGCGGGGAGGGGGGGGGGGGGGGGGGGGAGGGACTTGTAGTGTTTATAATGAATGAAAATGACCCAGCCTTACTCCCATTTATTTATTCACCTATTTAGTGTTTTTTGGTGTGTTTTAATGTATTCATTAAAATGCTTGATATATGTTGATCATTTCTTTATCTTTTTGTGATTTTAGTTACATTAATTCCCAGCAGCCAGTGTATGTGAATCTTGTTAAATGTTAGTGGACATGGTGTTTTGTTTTGCTTGTTTTTTGTTTTTGTTTGTTTCTTGTTGTCGTCGTTTTTTTTTTTTGCTTTGTGTGTGTGTGTGTGTGTGTGTGGGGGGGGGGGGGGGGGCTGGCATTGCTTTGTCCTGCCTTTTTGGTTGTTGACGTGTGTGTGTGTGTGTGTGTGTGTGTGTGTGTGTGTGTGTGTGTGTGTGTGTGTGTGTGTGTGTCGTTGTGCCTGACCCGGTGTGGGCTTACCCTTTCCCAGCATTGTTTGATCAGACCTTGCCTTGCTTGACGATGTCTTGCCCAGCCTGGCCTGTTGCAGTGCCTGTGTTGCCTTGCCTGCCGGTATGCATTGCCTGTTACTGTCTTTCTTTGCCATAGTTTTCACATGTTCTGGCTTTTCTTGTCTGTCCTCTCTGACCTTGTTTTGGCGTTATCTATGTTTTGGGTTGACTGTACCATCTTGACTTGCCCCCCCTGCACTTCCTGGCCTTGCCTTGGGTCGTTCTCTTTGCTGTGGTCTTGCCTTTGCCATGCCTCCCTTTGGTCTTTTGCCTTGGTCTTCCCTTGTTGTTGTTTTCCCTTGCCTCGCTTAATGTTGTCTTACCTCGGTCTTACCCTGTTCAAGTATCGACTTTGTCTCGTTTTGTCTTGTCTTGTACTGCCTTGTCTTGTACTGCCTTGTCTTGTACTGCCTTGTCTTGTACTGCCTTGTCTTGTACTGCCTTGTCTTGCTTTGGCCTTTGACTTTTCCGGTTTTTTTTTTTTTTTTTTTTTTTTTTCGTTTGTTTGTTTTGTTTTGTTTGCCTTTGTCTGGCTTTGCCTCGTCTGGTTTTGAATTGTCTTTCCCTTGTCTACCTGTCTGTTCCTTGCCTGTCTGTTGTGTGTGTATTTCTGTAGTCATGCCTTGTGTTCTGTTGTCTTTCTCCGCTCGCCGTGTCTTGGACTTTGCATTCGCCTCAGTCTCGTCTCGCCTTTGCTGGCCTTTGTCGTATCTTATTTTGCCTAGCTTGGTCTTGCCTTTGCCTTGCCTTGATCTTGTCCTTCTCTCGGATGTTTCTGCCATAGATGGGCCTTTGTCTTGAGTTGGAAGAGCCCTTCTTGTTTTGGTCTTGCTTGTGTCTCCTATGTCGGGATTGCCTCGCCATGGTTTTGGATGCTTTGCTTTTGTCTTCCCCATGCCTTTCCGGTATCTTATCTATATTTGTCTTGGTTGTGACGTGTGTTTCGTCTTGGTCGTAATTTGTTTTGTGTCGTCTTTCCTCGCACTGGCTGGTCGCTGTTTAACTCCTTGCCCTTGCCAAAGTTTTGCAGTTGCGTGTATTGCTTGGTCTTTTCATGCTTAGTCTCACGTCGAACTGTTTCCACTCTTTTTTTTTCTATTGTTCTATCTTTCTTTTTTTCTTTCTTTCTTTCTTTCTTTCTTTCTTTGTTCTTGCCACACCTTCTCTTGGTCTTGTCATGCCTTAATTCAGTCCAGCTGTTTGTTATCTTGGTCGCCTGCTGTCGCCGTCTGTTGCCCTGTCTTGTTTCGCTCAGCCTTAACACAGAGCTGACCTCGGGCTTACGTTGTCTTTAATTTGGTCTTGCCTCTGGTTG
>JADBJO010000693.1:467500-490000 GCA_016801955.1 Conus betulinus | reverse complement strand
TGACTAGCAGATACATGTCCAAAATATGTGCACCAGTCCATAATCATAGCACAATAGCTAAAGTATTGACATTCTTAAAGCAAAGAAAGGGAGACACATAGTAAGGGAAAACTGACAACATGACATCCATTTCGCTTGATTTCTCGTAATGCAGATGGAAAGATAAAGATAATGTGAAACTATTTAAGGGAAATATGCACTTTTAAAAGTCATGGCAAAAAGAAACGACAAAATGGACACCATGTGTGCAGTCTGAACACTGTTCATCTTTAACACCAGGATGTCAGGCTGCGATAAAAAGGAAGGAAAGAAACAAAGAAAGCTGGCGCATTATAAAGTATAATAAGACCAAAATATGTGCAGATTTTTTAGAGCAAAGACAGATGGAAGACCCACTAAGGTAGAAAAAAAAGTGGACCCGGGTTAGAGAGTGACAGAAAAGATAGAATTAATGGCAGAATACGATGGCAAGGATACAAGTTGTTTTTCTTTGTTTTGAAAGAAACCCCAGCGCTCTCACATGAAAACGATGTATTATAAATAACAATAGCCCAAGTTTATTGGACAGATGGCTTGAAGGACCCAACATGAACAGGTCATCGAGTGGTCAGGAAAACGCAAAAATGGGAAATGGGGCAGACAAACTGCTCTTCTTAAGCACCGCACGAATAGTCCTGTGAATACTGCTCATATTTTGTTGGACGTCTTTTACATCCACACAAAGACATGCATGCACATGCATAAACTGCGAGTGAACACTGCCCGTATTTTGTTGGACGTCTTTTACATCAACACGTGCATGAACGACGTTGTCTTGTGCTGAAGTTCTAACAGCTGTTTGTTTTTTCCACCCCTGGTTTCTGGACACCTCTCTTATCTGTTACGCGAAAGCAAGAGGCCTGGATAGATTGGGAAACCAAGAGGCCTGGATAGATAAGGAAAGCAAGAGGCCTGGATAGATAAGGAAAGCAAGAGGCCTGGATAGATAAGGAAAGAAAATCGATGAAAGGCAGTGAAAACGGACTGATATTGACGGCAAAGGAGACCGGGCGGCTGGAATTTGGCGTCCTGAAAGGTGTTGGTCAGCTGATGACATGAAGGCATTCTGGTGTCTGGGATTTCCTCTGGCTCGGAACAGCGCTGTTCAGTCTGGCAAGATTGGGCCATCCAAGCAAACAGCGGGGGTTCTGTCATCTTCCTTGTTATAAGCAAAATGCTGACTGGTCTGACGATACGCTTTGCTTATTTACTCAGTTTCCGGTTTTGTACAAAGTTTTTTTCATTATGTCAATTGGACTTTCAGCTTGTACCCCCACCCCACCTCCTGTGCCTCCCCCACCCCCTCAGCAAAACTTGGTGGTGTGACAACTAAGCTTTTTAATTTCTAACTATGGGAGAGGCTTCTGCTTGCTTTTCTGTGGTACTACTGTATCGTTACCAATCAGGAAGGTCGTAGTGGCGTTATAGTGTTTAAATGATGGGCTGTTGTTTTTATGTGCCTCTCATTTGCATTTGTGTTATGTGAATGGGTTCCAAACGCAGCACTGGCTTGGAGTTGCCTGCCGTGGACTGACGGCATCAGTACGGGAGCAAACGATATTCATCTTTATTATTCATGACGGTTTGTTTTTCACAGTGTCATCCATGCCCTTTATGTGGCATCACTCGCCTGCCGCTCATTTCAACTCCACCATACGCAGCCACACTGCACTGTCATGCTGTCACATCATGCTGCCACAGCCCCGGACTCAGTTTTTCCACAGGGAACCGTCAGTGAGGAGATCCTGCACGGCGACTGAGACATTTAGTTTTTGTTCAGAGGTGCGCTTTTCTTACCTGACATACGCAGAAGGCCACTTGCGAACTGCCCGGTTTGTGTTGAAGTGCTTGCTTGAGTGTGCTGCTCGGCCTGTGTGCGTGCAGGGCGAGGAGAGGAGGAGGCTGGACACTGGAATGGTCAGTCGGAAGGAGCTGCTGCCTGTGAGTCACTTCCATTTCGGAGAGTATAAAAACGGCGCCTACGGCAGAATGGCGGCAGGGGACATCCGATGCAGTAACACGGGCTGTAACCGTACGTATTCCACACATTGTGCATGGATAACCCTTTGCTTTCTAACGGGTGACCGTTGAGGGTTCTTCCTGTTAACGGGCCAGGAAGTGACCGGAACGGACGAAGCAAATGGTCTGATCTGGGCATACATAGTCATAAAGAAAAGAGACAGAAATGAAAAAAACAAATACGAAGCTGAAACATTGTAGAGTGTAATTCATCCCCTTCACATGTAAAATCCGCTCCAGCTTCTTAGGAACATTTAGATATCGTCTTAAAAGATTAGAGGTCAAAGAAGAAACCGTTACGAATTATGTCCAGCTATTATTTTTGTCCCCGTCCAGAGGTCATAAGGAAGCGTGGCATGAGACTGAATACTGCGCTCCACTCAAGGCCGCCAAGATGGCTGATTCTGATTGAACTCGTTCGCCATATGAAAGCAGAATGGAGCAAGCTCATTTACAAGACCGAGAAGTGTGTCAGTCTAGTCGGCAGCTCCAGAGATCTGGCTTCGGAGCCCAAGTCCTAGCCCTAGGGATTGAAGTAAGTGGGGGTTAGGTGGGGGGAGGTTCATCAGTCTATGATCTCATGAAACAGATCGCAGTTCCTGGTGAGAAGAGAGCAAGAATCCTCAATACAATGGCCGAGGTAACTGACAAAAGCTCCAGGTCGATGTGGTCCAGGACGAACAAAAGTGATCTTCATAAGGCTTTTCTTTCCCAGCTTGGAGCAGGTGTCCCATGACGAGGTGGGTAAGACACCCGTCTAAAGCGGCAACACCTTGAGACGCCCTCCGATCCAGAAGTTGCCAATTCGAATCTCGGCAGCGTTCAAAACAAAAAAAAAAGCATCAAACAAAATCTGGCTGCAGAATCTAGGCGTCATGACCTAGATGGGGCCCGCTGCCCCCATACAGTATAGGAGTTTAGGGTCAAAACACTCGCATGAGGTGGAGGAGGGGGTGTTCTCTAAAGACCTTCTGCTGTCAAACAGCCGTTCACGTTTCTTCCAACACTGACCCCATGAACTCTAAATAGCGACGTTCTGTGACTGAAAGGAAGAGCCCTTGGCATTCTCACTGCTTGTCACGGTAGTTGGGGGTCAGATTGGTTACAGTCAGATATGTACCCTGGTTACAGTCAGACATGTACCCCTCAAAAAGGTTAAAGGTTGATTGTTGTTTGTTGTTTTTGAAACTTCTCAAAACAGTCTCAATACCTGTTGGACACTTTGAATCTGTCACAGACAGGGGAGAGTCATTGCGCACAGTCCTGTCACGGGGGGGGGGGGGGGGGGGGGGGGGGGGGGGGGGGGGGGTAGGCCCTGTGCAGTTTTGAACTGAAACATACAGTGCGACGTGATAGTACTTACCTGTTAACAGTTTGTGAGGGTTTCAAATGTGTGTGTGCGTGTGTGTGTGTGTGTGTGTGTGTGTGTGTGTGTGATACTTTGTGAAGTTGCCACTCTCCCGCTGGTAGCATTTTGCATTCTTAGGTCCGGATTTCGTCTGTAGAAGGAGAACGATGTAGTGAATGTTCACGTGTCTTTTTTGTATTGTGTACTAAATGGAGTGTTTTTCACACTCCGTTTTGTGTTTGTATGATTGTGCCTTGAATGGAGTGTATGATGCATATGCATCACGGAAGGACATTTTAATTTATCGTTAGCATTTCAATTATTCACTGATTAACAAATGCAATGTTGAACACGAACATTAATTTACTCCAGGAATGGAACTTGCTGTCTTTAGTTATCGTGCACTACTCACCAAATTCATTGGCTGATGTTAGTGCTACGCTGCGCTTTGGAAAAAAAAAAAAGTTTCGTCGGAACTTCACGAAACAATTGACATTTTTTCACCATGTTTTACTTCCTGACTAACCTCAGTGACCTCCTCGTTGACCTTGACCAGCACTCGAGCTTCGGTAAAAAACATCACCTTCATCCCTAGGATTCCTTCCTGTTCTCAATGATCTTATTATAAAGACTTGACGCTGTGTCATCTTGAGACACTAAACTATACCCACCAATCTCGAGCCTTTTACATGACTTTGAATTAAGGTCGAGTTTACTCGATTGTGACGTCACGCGACCTTCAAAGGAGGGGGGGGGGGAGGGAAGGGGGCAGGGTTTGACATAGTGTGATGTGCGCACAGAGTTCCCACGCACCTGTCACGAGGCATTGACCAAGAGGAGCAGGTTCAAGAAGAACGGTGTGGACTACCTGAGGAGCGGCGAGTTCTTCATCCACCCTGACCCCGAGGTCTGCACCGACCCCTTCCTGGTGTACTGCGAGATGGACTTGGACAACAACATCGGTAAGCAGAATTGTGGGGAAAAGAGGACAGGAGGGGGGATCTCTCCCTCGCCCTCGCCCTCTCTCTCTCTCTCTTTTTGCGCCCTCTTGCGCTCTACCCCCCCCCCCCCCCCCCCCTCCCCTCATGTGCGCGCATGCGCGCGCGCGCGCGCGCGCGCGCGTGTGTGTGTGTGTGTGTGTGTGTGTGTGTGTGTGCGTGCGTACGTGAGTGTTTGTGTGTGTGTATGTGTGTGTGTATACGCGTGCGCGCGCGTGTGCATTGAGGATATTGTGTGAACAACCGTGTGAAGTCGTATATAATTATGTGGACGACCATAATATTATCCTGGACATCCGCCGAGTGCGACATGCCTCAAACAGCTATCTGGTGATCCTTCGGCCATGGAAGAATGTGTGAGTACTTTACTGATAGTGTGAAATAACGTTTTCGCTATGAGAGACCCCCCCACCCCCCACCCGCTCACCCCTGCCCATTATTTGGATGTCCGCGAAATGTTTTATGTCTTACAACGGCTTAGATTCAAGCGTAGATATCTACAAGTAGTACGACCGTTAATGTCATTTCTTCGGCAATAACATTCTACAAAATGAGAGACCCCCCCACCCCCCACCCGCTCACCCTGCCCATTATTTGGATGTCCGCGAAATGTTTTATGTCTTACAACGGCTTAGATTCAAGCGTAGATATCTACAAGTAGTAGGACCGTTAATGTCATTTCTTCGGCAATAACATTCTACAAAAATGTTCTGTGAAACGAATTTTAATCATTTTGAAACTACGTCCACACAATAACTGTTTCTGCGCGTGTGTTTCAGGTAATGTGGCTAATACGTGTGTGCGCGCGCGAGGGGAAAAGTTATCATCCTTTAAGGAAATAGGAGTAATAGGGAAATCAGTTATTATAGTGCTTTCCGAGCAAAAGATATGGCATGTTGCTCGTTCTGCCGATGTGACGCGCAGGGTGTCAACAAAGTCGATTTCACTACGGGCAGTTCAGTTGTGGGAACAGTGAGGCGTGAGAGTGATGTGGGAGATCGACATAACTTCCTGGTCAAAGGTTTTAGACGCGCAGAGTTGTAAAATTCTGTTCAGCGCGCACCGACACATGAGCCAGTGATCGCAATGTTTTGCCAAACACTTCGACAAGGGAGGACATTGCTTCACACGCGAACTTTATCCATGGAACAGGCAGAGTAAATGTCCGCAGATTTCGGAAGATCTTATGCAACAACGTGGTAATACACAAGTGTGCGTCATTTCAGTTGGTCAGCTGGTATTACTTTCTTGTTATCCTTCATGAAAGTGGTGATAATGAGTGATTCTCCAGAACAGGAGCAGTCATCACTGTTTCTTGAAGAAAGATAACCGTTTTCTTGGAAAGCAGTGATGACAATTATTTCCTTATTAGTGACGTTTTCTTAAAGGACAGTAACTGTTTTTTTTTGTTGGAATACAATGATGATGGTGACTTTCCCTGTTCTTACCGATTTCCTGAAGGATGAATACTGTTTCACTCCTACAACATGATAGTAACTCACTTTCCGTCTTTATTATTGCCGTCTTTTAAAAAGATGATTATCGTTTTCTCAGGAAAACATGGAACACATAATCAGGGGCATCTAAAGCTAGTTTGCTTCTACAGGCTGGGCCGGTGGTGTATAGGAGAGGTCATGTAGGGTTGGGTTGGGTGGTGGATAGACTGTATTTGGGCAGGATTTCGTTAGACTACTTGGTTTGGCCGGTTGTGGTTGGAATGGATAGTGAAAGACTGTAACTGGATGATGCATGTGTAGATTGTAATCAGCCTGGCTATGTGGGACTGTATTCATTGTAGTGAGCGCCATGCTCGCACCCCTTCTACTTTTTCGTTCCCAGCCATGCTACATGGGCAGTCGGCTGCTGTGAGCGAAGTCCGCCGGCTGCCTCAGCGATGTCGCCGATCCTCATAGCTTCTCCCTCAGGTGCACTGCACTGGGCCACGTCTCTTGGCGTAGGATGTCACAACAGGTTGGGACAGGACTGGAGAATGGTAGCTTTGTACCAGTGCTGCATGGGCGCTCCTCCGTGAAGATGTGTGACAGGAGCTGACGACGTCCTGATCTCAGTCTGACCTATTGCCCCCTTCCTGGCTGGTGAAGGCCATCCTTCCCAGGCTGTCTCCTGACGCTGTCTCCAGAGGTTTTTGAAGTGGTTTTTAAGACTCTTGACTTGTGCACATGACACTGGGTGGGCAGTCTGCTGCCTTGCTTGGAGAGTCTTCAGCTTCCTCAATGCCCGTAACGCCAGAGTGTCGTTACTCTGCAGGCGAAAAGCTCAATTCTTACACAAGCTCAAATTCCATGATCTGGCGAAATTACTCTAACAGGTACCAACAACAGCTGGAAGGTTTTTAAAAGGGTTCGCGCAGCTTTTTCTCAGGGATTAAGTTAGGCTGCAGATAGGGTTAGAGTGAGGTTAGGATTAGGCTGGGAATATGGTTACGATAATGTTAGAATTAAGTTTGGCGACAGACAGATTCGCAAAGCCACATTTTCATGAAACCTTGGTTGATTCGCTTTCAAGAAATGCCCGTGTTTCCCACTGCCGCTCAGCCAGTGCGTGCGTGTGTTCCTGCAGGTGTGACCAGGATCCTACCCCGGACTGCGTACACAGAGCTGAGGCCAGGGGAGACCACTGCTGTCGAGTACTATGGACCCACGGACGAGCAGATGCGCTGTCTGGCCCGCGAGTCCAAATACTGTATTCAGCCCGTGGCTTACGAGTGTTACTTAGCAGAGGTAAGGCATCAGTCTCTCACGTGTAACGAACCTTGGGAAAGGAATCAGTCTGTCTCTCTCCCTCAGTGTCACAAAGCTCAGGTAAGGCACAGGTCTTTCTGTCTACGTAAGTATTTGAAATGACAGGCAAGACATCAGTCTGCTTCGCCCTCTGTTAGTGTTGAAAACCTCAAATAAGGCATCACGCTCTCTTTCCCCGTCAGTATCACAAACCTTAGGTAAGACATTAGTCCTTCTTCGCGTCTTTTCCGTCAGTGCTACAGAGTTCAAGTAAGACACCGGTCCATTCACCATCTCCATCAGTAATACAGAGCTCAGATCAGGCATCAGTTTCAGATAAAGCATTGGTTCATGTTCACGCCTCTACCGTGCTCAGGTAGGGCATTGGTATATCTTCACACCTTTTCTGTTCAGGTAGGGTATTGGTATATCTTCACACCTTTTCTGTTCAGGTAGGGCATGGGTATATCTTCACGCCTTTTCTATTCAGGTAGGGCATTGGTATATCTTCACACCTTTTCTGTTCAGGTAGGGCATTGGTATGTCTTCACACCTTTACCATGCTGAGGTAGGGCATTGGTATGTCTTCACACCTTTACCATTTCTCAGGTAGGGCATTGGTATGTCTTCACACCTTTACCATGCTGAGGTAGGGCATTGGTATGTCTTCACACCTTTACCATGCTGAGGTAGGGCATTGGTATGTCTTCACACCTTTACCATTCTCAGGTAGTGCATTGGTATGTCTTCACACCTTTACCATTCTCAGGTAGGACATTGGTATGTCTTCACACCTTTACCATGCTGAGGTAGGGCATTGGTATGTCTTCACACCTTTGCAATTTCAGGTAGTGCATTGGTATGTCTTCACACCTTTGCAATTTCAGGTAGTGCATTGGTATGTCTTCACACCTTTGCAATTTCAGGTAGTGCATTGGTATGTCTTCACACCTTTACCATTCTCAGGTAGTGCATTGGTATGTCTTCACACCTTTGCCATTCTCGGGTAGTGCATTGGTATGTCTTCACACCTTTGCCATTCTCAGGTACGACATTGGTATGTCTTCACACCTTTGCCATTCTCAGGTACGACATTGGTATGTCTTCACACCTTTACCATTCTCAGGTAGGACATTGGTATGTCTTCACACCTTTGCCATTCTCAGGTAGGACATTGGTATGTCTTCACACCTTTACCATTCTCAGGTACGACATTGGTGTGTCTTCACACCTTTACCATTCTCAGGTAGGACATTGGTATGTCTTCACACCTTTACCATTCTCAGGTAGGACATTGGTATGTCTTCACACCTTTACCATTCTCAGGTAGGACATTGGTATGTCTTCACACCTTTACCATTCTCAGGTAGGACAATGGTATGTCTTCACACCTTTACCATTCTCAGGTAGGACATTGGTATGTCTTCACACCTTTACCATTCTGAGGTAAGACATTGGTATGTCTTCACACCTTTACCATTCTGAGGTAGGACATTGGTATGTCTTCACACCTTTACCATTCTGAGGTAGGACATTGGTATGTCTTCACACCTTTACCATTCTGAGGTAGGACATTGGTATGTCTTCACACCTTTTACCATTCTCAGGTAGTGCATTGGTATGTCTTCACACCTTTACCATTCTCAGGTAGGACATTGGTATGTCTTTACACCTTTACCATTCTCAGGTAGGACATTGGTATGTCTTCACGCCTTTACCATTCTCAGGTAGGACATTGGTATGTCTTCAGGCCTTTACCATTCTCAGGTAGGACATTGGTATGTCTTCAGGCCTTTACCATTCTCAGGTAGGACATTGGTATGTCTTCAGGCCTTTACCATTCTCAGGTAGGACATTGGTATGTCTTCAGGCCTTTACCATTCTCAGGTAGGACATTGGTATGTCTTCAGGCCTTTACCATTCTCAGGTAGGACATTGGTATGTCTTCACACCTTTACCATTCTCAGGTAGGACATTGGTATGTCTTCACACCTTTACCATTCTCAGGTAGGACATTGGTATGTCTTCACACCTTACCATTCTCAGGTAGGACATTAGTATGTCTTCAGGCCTTTACCATTCTCAGGTAGGACATTGGTATGTCTTCACACCTTTACCATTCTCAGGTAGGACATTGGTATGTCTTCAGGCCTTTACCATTCTCAGGTAGGACATTGGTATGTCTTCACACCTTTACCATTCTGAGGTAGGACATTGGTATGTCTTCACACCTTTACCATTCTGAGGTAGGACACATTGGTATGTCTTCACACCTTTACCATTCTCAGGTAGGACATTGGTATGTCTTCACACCTTTACCATTCTGAGGTAGGACATTGGTATGTCTTCAGGCCTTTACCATTCTCAGGTAGGACATTGGTATGTCTTCAGGCCTTTACCATCTCAGGTAGGACATTGGTATGTCTTCACACCTTTACCATTCTCAGGTAGGACATTGGTATGTCTTCAGGCCTTTACCATTCTCAGGTAGGACATTGGTATGTCTTCACACCTTTACCATTCTCAGGTAGGACATTGGTATGTCTTCACACCTTTACCATTCTGAGGTAGGACATTGGTATGTCTTCACACCTTTACCATTCTCAGGTAGGACATTGGTATGTCTTCACACCTTTACCATTCAGAGGTAGGACATTGGTATGTCTTCAGGCCTTTACCATTCTCAGGTAGGACATTGGTATGTCTTCAGGCCTTTACCATTCTCAGGTAGGACATTGGTATGTCTTCAGGCCTTTACCATTCTCAGGTAGGACATTGGTATGTCTTCAGGCCTTTACCATTCTCAGGTAGGACATTGGTATGTCTTCACACCTTTACCATTCTCAGGTAGGACATTGGTATGTCTTCAGGCCTTTACCATTCTCAGGTAGAACATTGGTATGTCTTCACACCTTTACCATTCTCAGGTAGGACATTGGTATGTCTTCACACCTTTACCATTCTCAGGTAGGACATTGGTATGTCTTCAGGCCTTTACCATTCTCAGGTAGGACATTGGTATGTCTTCACACCTTTACCATTCTGAGGTAGGACATTGGTATGTCTTCAGGCCTTACCATTCTCAGGTAGGACATTGGTATGTCTTCAGGCCTTTACCATTCTCAGGTAGGACATTGGTATGTCTTCAGGCCTTTACCATTCTCAGGTAGGACATTGGTATGTCTTCACACCTTTACCATTCTGAGGTAGGACATTGGTATGTCTTCACACCTTTACCATTCTCAGGTAGGACATTGGTATGTCTTCACACCTTTACCATTCAGAGGTAGGACATTGGTATGTCTTCACACCTTTACCATTCAGAGGTAGGACATTGGTATGTCTTCAGGCCTTTACCATTCTGAGGTAGGACATTGGTATGTCTTCAGGCCTTTACCATTCTCAGGTAGGACATTGGTATGTCTTCAGGCCTTTACCATTCTCAGGTAGGACATTGGTATGTCTTCAGGCCTTTACCATTCTCAGGTAGGACATTTGTATGTCTTCAGGCCTTTACCATTCTCAGGTAGGACATTGGTATGTCTTCAGGCCTTTACCATTCTCAGGTA
The DNA here is from genome assembly GCA_016801955.1 of Conus betulinus. NCBI lineage: Eukaryota > Metazoa > Mollusca > Gastropoda > Neogastropoda > Conidae > Conus > Conus betulinus. Next base: position 479,286 of record JADBJO010000693.1, on the reverse strand, counting down.
GGACATTGTATGTCTTCACACCTTTACCATTCTCAGGTAGAACATTGGTATGTCTTCAGGCCTTTACCATTCTCAGGTAGGACATTGGTATGTCTTCACACCTTTACCATTCTGAGGTAGGACATTGGTATGTCTTCACACTTTACCATTCTCAGGTAGGACATTGGTATGTCTTCACACCTTTACCATTCTCAGGTAGGACATTGGTATGTCTTCAGGCCTTTACCGTCAGTGTAACAAAGTCCAGGTAAGGCATCGGCCCTGCTTTACATCTTTCTATTCTTGTACAAAACTCCGATAAAGTGTCAGTCCTTGTTGACACCTTTCCCGTCTTTTACAAATCTCAGTAAAGCATCGGTCCGTCTTCACACCTCTTCCATCCGTTATACAGCTCAGTTAAGGCATTTGTCCATCTCCACTTTTTTTCCTATCAGTATTACAGAGCTTAGTTAAAACACCAAACCTTCTTTGTGGGTTTTCCGTCACTGTTACAGACTTCAGGTAAGCCATCGATCGATCTGTCTTTCCATCTTTGCCATGGAGATTCTCAGACCTCGGAGAAGGCATTTGTGTCCCTTCCTTTTCCATCCAAGCGGAACAGTATGTGGATAAAAACGTGGTGTGTGTTGTCTTCATAATGTTCATACTAGACGTTTTATGATTGTCTTTGGTTGACCTTTGCTCATATGAATCAGTGTTCAGGGGAGGCTTTTGCTTAGCGCGTTTACAGGACGTGCTACTTTTTAGGTGGTTGGTTGGCTCGGTACTGTGCTGATCGGGCTGGCTAACTGCTGGTTGGTTGGCCGACTGGCTGGTCAGAACAAGGCTGGTTGGTTGGTTGGTCGGTTGGTAGTTTAGTTAGTTGATTGCTTGGTATACGGATTGTTTATCAGTTGCTTTAATGACCGGTTTACTGATTTGCCGATTGATTGATCGATTGAAGCTGAATTGATGACGTGAATGATTTGACTGATGACCTGGTCCACTGGTTGACCCTCATGGCAGCTGCTGGGCGGGGGCGCGTTCTGGGAGGGTCCCGAGCAGGTTCGGCAGGAGATCTGGGGTGGAGGGGACGGGGACAACTGTGCCTGTGCGGCCGACCGGGGATGTGGAGGCCTCGACTCCCTCACCCAGCAGACCAACAGGTTCCAGTCCCGCGCCTTTTTCTGTTCCTGCCTGCCAGCCTGCTTGTCTGTCTGACTGTCTGTCTCCTTTAACATTCTTGTATCTTTGATTCCGTGACTGGTGTGTTGTCCTGGGTCAGGGATTGTTTGCTGATGTGGACTTATTAGCTTGGACTCTCTCTCTCTCTCTCTCTCTCTCTCTCTCTCTCTGTCTCTCTCTGTCTGTCTGTCTGTCTGTCTGCTCTCTCTCTCTCGCTCTCTCTCTCTCTCTCTCTCTCTCTCTCTCTCTCTCTCTCACTCACTCTTTCTCTCTCAGTCAGTCAGTCTGTCTGTCTGTCTGTCTGTCTGTCTGTCTGTCTGTCTGTCTCTCTCTCTCTCTCTCTCTCTCTCTCTCTCTGTCAGTTAGTCTGTCTCTCTCTCTCTGTCTGTCTCTGTCTGTCTGTCTCTCTGTTTATTTGTATTTTAGTTTAAACCTTCATATGGTATCTACACGCGATGAGATTTTACTCTGTCTGCATGTGCTAATCATTACGTTTAACCAAACAACTATTCAACATTTTTTTATCAATTTATCCATTTGATGTAACAGCATGCCAAAGATTAAGGCAAATCCCTGCACATTTCTGGTTTATATTCAATGACAGTACTAAACAAAATTACCTCACAACACCTGCTCTGGAAAGATTTTGTGCAATAACTATCTACAAAGAAATGTATCTCCATGGAATATACAAAAAAATGTATCTCCATGGAATATGGAATTTTAAAACTGATGCGAAAGTGTTTTGCATGTCTTGTCAAAAATCGTACTCGAAAAGCAACTCTTTGACTCTGTACCATTTTTTGCCTCACTGGGCGGAAAACAATTTGTGTTTTCATACTCGCAAACTGCCACAGAGGGTTGATTAAAGGTCCGTTTGGCTTTGCCGAGCGACTGCGCTCTCCCTAGTACCCTTCTGATTTGTTTCTTTGATTGTTCTTCTCTCATCAAGATTGCCGCAAAAATACAAAGCTGATGTTGACAAAGCATGAAGGAAAGATGTAATATTGCCTAAGTCCAAACCAAGTGAATGTTGGTGCCTATCCGGATCAGAAAGCGGATCCAGATCCATTAGCAAGATTGCTACAACTTTTCCATGACCTGAAGTCACTGTTCACGTATTGAACTGAAACAACAACGAGCAAATGCTTATGATGTGATCAGTGACAGAAAATTTAACAACGATAGTTTTGTTGATTATCTCAGCTACAGGGGCCAACATAGTCCAGTGAGTACAGCGCCAGACCCGTGATCCTTGGGGTTGCGGGTTCGAATCTGCGCCAGGCTGTTTCGGTACACAGATGTTCCCACGGAGTGAAAATTGATTCTGACTCCATGCCCCGAAAAGTCCTTCGAATGAGACGATAAACGTGTATGAACAAGTACATAACACACTGCACACACGTAAAATCCCATCACCACCTTTCGAGAAGGCAAGTCGTGTATGGCTGTCGGTATGGAGGGTACTCATACACACAGCATGCATCCTACATGACATTCGAAGGAATGAGTGACCGATGTTTCACTGAATGACACGGGCAAGGATTGATTAGCGTCAGCAGGCAGTTTTTCAGTCGGCCGTACCCGGTGAGGTAGCCTGTTACATATGAGAATGTGGATTGAACAGCGCCTACACCAGAGTCCTCTGACGTACCAAAACTTTATGAGCTAAGACGATGCTTAAGGAGTCGAGTAGTCATAGACTAGCGCAATTACATTGTTTTGAGAACTTTTATTATTGTGTCTGAAAGTTGATTCTCCTTGTTTTCTTTCATGTGGCCATCAAGGTACATGCCAGGTGATTCCAAGCGGACAGATTAGAATGAAGGGAATGGGATTATTTGGGGGGTATTATTATCATATGAATACTTACATAGCGCCTATCCTCGGCTAGAGACCAAGCTCTAAGCGCTTTACAACGGGCTGCTTATCTGGGTAGTGTCGACTTAAGAGCTGCCAGCTGGCGCTTCATTCAGTCATTTCCCGTATCCTCCAGTCAATATCATTCAATATCGTTCACTCAATTTTCCTTACTTCCTTCATTCTTTCCATTTCTCACGCAGGGTGCATGCTATGTGTAACGTGTCATCCATACCAACGGCCAAACTGGCCTCCTCTTCCGAAAGCTGGTGATGGGATTTTACGTGTGTGCAAGATGTTACGCGTGCGTTCACACATGGAACCTCGGTTTTTAGAGTCTCATTCGAAGGACGGTGAAGGAGGGCTACCACCTGGCGCAAAGACAGGGTCACGGGCGAGGCCTGAAATGTGACGTCAACAAAGAGGGAAGATTATGTGTCGTCAGTGGAAATCCCTCAGAACAAGAGAAAACATTGATTGAGAATTGTTCTTTTGACCAATGATCACTATTACATCAAATACTGGCTCACGCTTATGGATGGCCTCAAAATGCTGACATGGATGATAAAGTTATCTGGTGCACGATGCTGACTGTGCCGTGTGACCAGCCAGGTCATGATACGGACACAAAGTCTTCCACATCCCCGTTTAGAGTGGTGGCGACCGTTGCGTGTTGCTATGTCTGGGATGTTTGGTCACGTCAGGCGATGTAACTGTGACGTCATGGACGAACGGTGGAGGAAGGACGCGGGGCTGCTGTCCAACAAGGACCAGTTGCCGGTCACGTACCTGGACCTGCAGGGGATAAACGCCGCCTTCAACTACTCGCGCATCTACTTCACCGTCGGGGAGTTGATCTGCAGTAATGTCCCCATAGGTAGGTACGGCCTGACTGCAGGGGGTTGAGGTGTGTGTGTGTGTGTGTGTGTGTGTGTGTGTGTGTGTGTGTGTGTGTGCGTGCGTGCGTGCGTGGTGTGTGTGTGTGTGTGTGTGTGTGTGTGTGTGCGCGCGCGCGCGCGCGCTGGTGTGTATGCGTGTGTGTGTGAGTGTGTGTGTGTGTGTGTGTGTGTGTGTGTATGTGTGTGTGTGTTGAATGCATATTTGTGTGTCGAATTACGCTGATTCTCTCTCTCTCTCTCTCTCTCTCTCTCTCTCTCTCTCTCTCTCTCTCTCTCTCTCTCTCTCTCTCTCTCTCTCTCTCTCTTCTTCTTCTTCTTCTTCTTCTCTCTCAATTTCCCTTCTCTCGCTCTCTCTCACCCTTCCCCCTTCCCCCTCCTCCTCTCTCTCTCTCTCTCTCTCTCTCTCTCTCTGTATATATATATATATATATATATATATATATATATATATATATATGAACGCGCGCGTGTGTATGTATATGCTGGGATCAATGCGAAAAAACACTAGGTTTATAAGGCAAAAAAGTGGGTTTATGTGTGGGGGTTGGGTGGGATTCCCCCGCTTTCCGGAGTTTTGACCGGTAGGTAAGCCGATTTTGTAGGTTATAAAGGTCACACACACACACACACACACACACACACACACACACACACACACACACACACACACACTGGTTTTTGTTTTGTTTTGTTTTCTATTTTCAGCGTTTAACGAGTGTGCTACTGTGTTCCACGACTGTTCGGAGCACGCCAGCTGCATTGACGAGGAGGACGGCTACACGTGCCGCTGCCACAAAGGGTGGGAAGGCAAGGACAACACGCGGGTCCCTGGCGACGATCGGCCCGAATCCAATGGGCGCGAGTGTGTGGGTGAGGTGGGTGGTGTGACGTCATTTGAGGTCCCTGGACCGTCAGGGGGGATGCTATGTGTGTGTGTGTGTGTGTGTGTGTGTGTGTGTGTGTGTGTGTGTGTTTGCAGACATCAGAAGTGAGCATAAGTTAACTGCTAATTAGTTTACTCGTTAGCCAGACAGGATTAGTAAAGATTAAGTCATGATTATATTGAATGAACCGTTGTAATCTCTTCGTAGTGTGTGTGTGTGTGTGTGTGTGTGTGTGTGTGTGTGTGTGTGTGAGTGTGTGTGTGTGTGTGTGTGTGTGTGTGTGTGTGTGTGTGTAAGTGTGTAAGTGTGTGTGTGTGTGTGTGTGTGTGTGTGTGTGTGTGTGTGTGTGCTGCAGACATCAGAAGTGAGCATAAGCTAACTACTGATTAACAGTAAACAAAAATTGTTTACTGTTCCCTGCTTATTTCATTTCCAATAACTACTGATTAGTTTACCCGTCAACCAGACAGGATTAGTAAAGATTAAATCATTTATTGAATGAAGTGTTGTAATCCATTCGTTGTGTGTGTGTGTGTGTGTGTGTGTGTGTGACGTAGACCATCTCTACGTCCATCCAACAACAGTCTCCATCAACAATCTCAACTTAGCCGTGTAGACGACGAGAAAGTAAAAGCTAAGGTCACTACGATTAACACTGGATTTAATGACCTGACTGTGTCCGATCTGGCCTTCAGTGTACTCTGTGCTAAGTAAGACTTGTCGGCCCTGACTGTGTCCGATCTGGCCTTCAGTGTACTCTGTGCTAAGTAAGACTTGTCGGCCCTGACTGTGTCCGATCTGGCCTTCAGTGTACTCTGTGCTAAGTAAGACTTGTCGGCCCTGACTGTGTCCGATCTGGCCTTCAGTGTACTCTGTGCTAAGTAGGAGGGAAGTCGGGAAATCGTGCAGCCGATTTTCATCCATGGATGCGTGTCTGTGTTGCTCAGATGTCCTGACCAACACAGCAGGCGTCTGTGTCTCTCGGGACTGCTTGATACTGGAATGTGTTTTTTAAAGATGTGAAAGGAAATATGGAATACAACTCTACAGCGTAGTCTCGGGTAAGAAGGGAATTCATAACAACATGTGCTTCCTTGTTATTGATCGACATTTGCATCTCTTTTTTTTCTTAAAGTCTGCGATCCCTCATGCCGTGCTTTGGTGGTGAGATATATCCTGTTCACGTCCATGTCTGTGATGAGTGCGTGTCCACGTCTTCCGTGTCAGCACTTTGATGGAGACTGTCATCAGACTGATGTGGGAGTGTGTGTCCACGTCTTCCGTGTCAGCAGTTTGATGGAGACTGTCATCAGACTGATGTGGGAGTGGAGTCCTCTGAAGAGCCCTCGCATACAGCCTCCCTCACTGACCAATCCATGTCGTCAGTTGAGGGCATAGTGACTTAAGTATATGGACCCAGAACTTCTGAATACCGCCAAAGTAGTAGTAGTAGTAGTAGTAGTAGCAGTAGTAGTAGTAGTAGTAGTACTTTACTATACTTTAACGTTTTTCCAAAAAAACTATGTGATATTAGACAAACTCACACACACTTACCAGCAGTGCAGTGTCTCCTCTTGTGAGTTGTCTCACGGTCTACTGCTGATGTAGATTGCTCCTTGTTGACTGCAGGAGCTGAAGTGCCAAAAACAAAACCTGCCTGACTGTATTTTTTTTACGGGGGGGGGCTGGAGGGTAATGGGTAGCGTGGAAGAAACGCCATGTAGATAGCACGGACGATGAAAGAAGAGAGAGGATAACACAGTTATTAAAATACATCATAAAATTCACATGATTAGTCGTGCTGACGTCATGTTCTCTCACGGTGTGCAGACGATAACGAGTGCACGTTCAACGTGTGCCCGATCGGGATTTCCGACTGTGCCAACCTGCCGGGCAGTTTTGAGTGCACCTGCCACGCCGGCTTCAAGAAGACCGGGCCAGTGACGTGTGAAGGCAAGACACCCTTTCCAGATTTGTCTGTGTTCTTTTTTTTGTTTTGTTTTGTTTTGTTTTTTTAATTTCATTTTGTTAGAGCTGAAGTAGGACTTCTCTTGCATAGTTCTGCTTTTATTTCTTTTTGTGTATGTGTGTGATTAAATTCAACAGTCCCATGTTCATGTAAGTTCGTCCATTTTTTGTTTTGTTTGTTTGTTTCTTGGTCACTGTAGTATGGCCATGGCTTTCTGGTCGGGAAGGATGAACGGATGAATTTAGAGGAGAGAGAGAGAGAGAGAGAGAGAGAGAGAGAGAGAGAGAGAGAGAGAGAGAGAGAGAGAGGTGTGCGCGAGTGTGTGTGTCCGTGCCCAGGTCTGTGAGTCTGGCTTCTTGGGTGGCAGAGAAAACGTCCCCTGTCTCACCCATAGCGCTCACATGGCGCGCCGTTTGCCATTGATGAGCGTACAGAACGTGTGTCAGATGTCGGGCTTCAGCAGTTGACCGTTTGGTTGGGCAAGCTAGCGTTTGTGGTTAAACTTTGATTTAAAAACGATGTTCGTGGGGGGGGGTTTTGTTGTTTTTTTTTTAACCATAGACTGTTCTCGGTGGACTGTATTTGCTAGCGGAGCGAAGAATGTGCGAATGAAACTGCGTCGATTGGAACGTCGATATATATGATTCGATTCGTGTGTGTGTGTGTGTGTGTGTGTGTGTGTGTGTGTGTGTGTGTGTGTGATATTTTTGTAGGTCGTTTTTTTTTTACACGATGATACTTTCTTGTATTCTTATTCTGCTTCGTTTGAAAAGGAATGAAAAGAAGTATGGAAAACACAGAATAGCGAATTTTCGACGAGTGTCTTCAGATGTCACATACGGTAGATATAAAAAAGAATACTGCTTATATCGCAACCAACATAAGAACACATACACACACACACACACACACACACACACACACACACCCCATCCCACCCCACCCCACCCCACCTCCACGTACACACACACACACACACACACACACACACACACACACACACACACACACACACACACACACATATATATATATATATATATATATATATATATATACATATATATATATATATATATATATATACGCGTGCGTGCACGCACACACACGCGCGCACACACACACACACACACACACACACACACACACACGCGCGCGCGCGCGCGCGCGCGCGCGCGCGTACATACACTTCTGCGACGTGGGAAAATATTGTCTCGTGTGTGTTGATCGTCACGTGTAAAGATAAGATACTTGCCGACAATTCTCAGGTCTCTTTCGTGTTGGGTACAGAAATCAGCGCTAACATGGCGCCGAGGTTTGTGTTGTGCATGATTGTTATTTGGCTCTTTTCGTAATGCTGCAGTGTGGGTCAGTGGTCCTATCACTGGTGGGCAAAATGAGCTAATGTTCGCTGTGGTCTGAGCAGACGTTGACGAGTGTGCCACCAGAAAGCACAACTGTGACCGCAACGCCCGTTGCATCAACCAGTACGGCACGTACAAGTGCCAGTGTCATAAGGACTTCAGAGGCAACGGCACTTACTGCTACCGTGAGTTGCTGGTCTCATCGCGCCCTCTTCTTCATACGTGTGTGTGTGTGTGTGTGTGTGTGTGTGTGTGTGTGTGTGTGTGTGTGTGTGTGTGTGTGCTGCGTTGTGGTTTGTGCGTTGTGTTTTAACATGTGTGTGTGTGTGTGTGTGTGTGTGTGTGTGTGTGTGTGTGTGTGTGTGTGTGTGTGTGTGTGTGTGTGTGTGTGTGTGTGTGTTGGTTTAGTATGTGTAAGTGCGTGTGTCTGTCTGTGTCCGTGTGTATGATTTGGTGTGAGTGTGTGTGTGTGTGTGTGTGTGTGTGTGTGTGTGTGTGTGTGTGTGTGTGTGTGTGTGTGTGTGTGTGTGTGTGTGTGTGTGTGTGTGTGTGTGTGTGTGCGATGTTGAAATAGAGAATGTGTATTCTGGATGGTGGTGGTTCTGTTTTATGTTTGATGGTTTATGCGTTTGCGTGTATGTATGTGTGTGCATGTGTATGTATGTATGTATGCGTGCGTGCGTGCGTGTGTGTGTGTGTGTGTGTGTGTGTGTGTGTGTGTGTGTGTGTGTGTACGAGATGTCCTTATAGAACTTGTGTGTATGTGTAGATTCAGTGAGAAAAACTCTATGAATCCCTGTCTAGCATAATAAACACAATTGTCATTGTTATATTTTGCCCCCCCCCCCCCCTCTCTCTCTCTCTCTCTCTCTCTCTCTCTCTCTCTCTCTCTCTCTAATCACGAATCACAAATAAAGGATTGCTTGTCTTCATAGGTAAGTGTGTGATTCACCAGGCCACGAGCGGAGTACATCTTCATACAGTACAGCCCCACACAGTGCAGCCCTATATATTACAGCCCCCATACAGTACAGCGCCGTACAGCCCCATACAGTATATCCCCATACAGTACATCCCCATACAGTACATCCCCATACAGTACAGTCGCATACAGTATATCCCCATACAGTACATCCCCGTACAGTTCATCTCCATACAGTGCAGCCGCATACAGTACATCCCCATACAGTATATCCCCATACAGTACATCCCCATACAGTACATCCCCATACAATATATCCCCATACAGTACATCCATACAGTACAGCCGCATACAGTATATCCCCATACAGTAGATCCCCATACAGTACAGCCGCATACAATACAGCGCCATACATCTCGGCACACAAGAGTGTGGTAGGGTATAGGTTAGTATTGTACAGTGCCGCACAGTACAGCACAACACTACACAAGGCACAGAAAGCTTACATTCCATTTAACGTGCACATCCATGCCTGTCACCAGACAGATGGTAGACAGGGAGCGACTCCTACAGGAGAACAGGGGTGTGGTGGAGGAGAGGAGGGGGGCAGGGAGTTACTTGACACTGCACTATACCACCAGAATAAAAAAGAAAAACACGTTGAAAGGAGAAGTGTAACTGACAGTTTCAATCCTGGGCGTCAGGGGGATTCGAACTCGGAACTTTTGACCGTGAACTGGGTGCTTTACTACTGAGCTAACCTGTGTCCAATTGCAACAACACAGCTGCACTGTTTTTGGTTCGCGCCTTCTTTTTTCATTTCGCATACAAACAGCTTTATTGTTATCGCTGTTTAACCTTCAGTGCCCTGGAGTCCGTTTTGCACCTGGTGACTGTACTGCTCATGTTTGCAATGAACCGTCAGGCAGCACGTCGTGGCCATGCGAAGATCTGCTGACGTCAGAGAAGAGCAGAACACCACGATGGCATGGCCATGGATCAAGACTCAGTGGCCTCGCGAAGTCAGTTCTCCAGGGACTGTGGAAGGGGGAGGACGAAGTGAAGACAACAACAACAAAAAAAAAGGAAAACACACACACACACACACACACACACACACACACACACACACACACACACACACACACACACACACACACACACACGGAATGTGGCAGAGTGGACAGGGAAACTGTTGGCCTTTTTGGCACACAAGTGACAGAACTGGAGGAACCGGGTGAACTGTTGTTTTTTTTTTTTGTGATACCTTAATGACTCCCCCACGGAGTGGAGGGAGAAGAAGAACAAGGCCTCTTAAGAAATGTTTTTGACTTCCTTGCGTTTTTGTAACAGTTTTTTTTTTTTTTTTCAAATACTAATATTCTTGTACTATTGCACCTTTAACTGCAGTGAGTGGATGGCACGTTGCGTGTTGAAACGCCTATCTGTTTCACATGCATCACGAAAGAAAAACCGGTGTCTGAAAATGAATGGTCGTGCCAAATTTCGCTGTATGGTATTTGTCGATGAGACTGATCGTGCTGCGTCGTTCGGCGAGTCCCGTCCTTGCCTGGGGAAGCACGAGTTTAGGCTGTAAATTATACGCAGTCACTTACCTCCCGAATCTGTTGTTTGTTAACACTATCCCACATGGTCAACATACCTTATAGACCAAAACAAAAGTGCTGATTTGGGTAACGTTCGTGGAACTCTGGTTTTGTACCCTCGGCCATGCTCGAGATGAGCAGATGGCACAATATCTTTAATTTGTGTACATGGCACAACATCTGTTTTTTTTTTTTTTTTTTTTTTTTTTTTTTTTTTTTGCTGTCCCCCAACCTCTGAGCCATCTCAGAGGCAGTGCACCCACGCCACTCATTCCGACACCCCGTCCACAGCCACAGCCCGGTCGGCTCCGCCCCAGCCCCGGCACCGGCAATCCACAGGCCAGGAGCAGTCAGTGTCGAGTCGTCAAGAGGCAACCCACCGGAGGAGACACTGCACTGCTGCCGACTCACTTCGGTAGTGTCCAGTGGCGCCTGTTCTGATCTAACATACGCAGGACACCACCTACTAAGTCCCCTACTGACGACAATAATTGCTTAGTCGCGGAGCCGGCGTGAGTGAGCTCTCCCTCCGGAGGGCGCCACCACGTCCGTCCAACGACAGCCCCCATGACTCGCCGATACCGGTGACCCCGACGGAACCAAACCAAGGCCACAGAGGTGGAGAGGACATCGAAACTGAGGTCACCATGAGAGCAGGGCATGAAGGGCCACAGAATTTGAGACTTTTTTTTATACTGATCGATGAAAATGAGGATGATTAAGATGATGCTACGGATTTCCATTTCGGTCTGAGACTACATGACAGGGCTGTACTCTACGCTTCCTTTTATAATATATCCCAGCGTCAACCAGGCCCGAGAGATACAGGCACCTGCAGTGTTGGTTAGGAAATTTGAGCAAACACTCTCAGAAACGCATCCATTAAGTGGATGAAACTCGACTGTGTGGTCCTAGTCTTCCCAACTGAGTCCGCAGCAAACTCAACTCTGGGTAGGAGCCGGTCAAGGCAGAAAAACCCACATGAGTTCTGATAGGATTCGAACCCACGACCTCCCAGCCGGGAGTCCGCGACGCTAACCACTTCGTCACGTCGGCTGGTTATGGCACAACATCTTTAGTTGAGTATATGGCACAACAACTTTAGTAGTTTGCGTAC